>MU204220.1:2500-34293 GCA_017309775.1 Paedocypris sp. Pulau Singkep
TGGTTTTCCACTTATTTTATACAATGACAACACTGGCCACGTGATCTCACGTAGTGTAAATAACAGTCGATTTAATAGCACCTCCACGTGAGAATACGTTTCCAGAACTTTTAGGCTTGACGTAAAGTTAACAAGAACTTTAACAAACAAGAAAGTTAACAAAAAAACAAAACAAAAAAAAAAGCAGGGATGGGTTGTATTGTAAGAGAGAACCTGTTTTTCAGGTTTGAAGATCATTCCTAAGTGGAGCTGGTTGGGCTTTTTCGCAATGGGCAACTCGAGCGGGCACAACAACACGATGACTATCCCACCGGGGAAAGGAGCGCATCAGGTGGGCTGCACGGACCTGATGGTGGGCCACACGCTTCAGGTGAGGGTTCTCCGCTCTTGGGTCTCTGTGAGGAACTTGACGAGAGCCACGCTTTCAGGGAACCTTCTTCAGACTCTACTATCCGTGCCATGCCTCGCCGAACCCTCAGCGTCCGGACTGGGTCCCGTCCAGAGAGTATTTCAACGGCCTGGCGGACTTCATGAAGATCAACCGAGCGCTGAGTGAACGGATCTTCAACTATCTCTTTGGTGAGGATGTGGATTTGGACACCCCAGAGTCCAGTCCAGATTCATATTTATACTTGGATGAAGAAAAACCACTTTGTGATCGGTGCAGGGATATCATGTCTGGAAAGCATATTTTAATTGACAGCGATCAATTGGATGATATTAGACGACAGTTTTATTCGGAAAATGTTTTAACTGATATTTTTAAGAGTGTTTTACCACAAAGGGTTTTACAATTTTTACAATTTTTTTTAACAACGTTTTTTTACAAACTTTTTTTGGGGATTTTACAGTTTTAAACAAAAATCAACATGAAAGATTTTATCTCATTTTTAGAAGTTCTTTTGAAACTGAAAATATGTTTCTGTCTATCTAATCTATCTAATCTATCTAATCTATCTATCTATCCTTTGAAAAACATTGAAAGTGTGTATTTATTTGCTGTAATAGCGATGTCTTTATTTATATTTTAAGTGTAAAATTGTGAACGCCATGTTGCCATTAATGTAGCCATTGACTCTAAGATGGTGTAAAAAATCAATCAAATAAATACATCTCTTTGGTGAGCACACAGGACCTGAGTGAGCACCTCATGGCGTTTGTTTCTACGCAGGGTCGTGTAAAGTTCCGGCAACGTGGAATGGCTCCTTCAAGCCTGATGGGAAATATCCCGTAGTTATTTTCTCGCACGGACTGGGAGCTTTCAGGTGATGTGGGATGCAAAGAATGATCCGGAAATGATAGACTGGATAGATTTTGACTTTGCTGGTGTGTGTGTGCTTTCAGGACTTTGTATTCCGCCATATGTGTTGAACTGGCCTCACAGGGATTCATTGTCGCCGCTGTGGAACACAGGTACCGGCCGAGATGATGTAATGCTGTGGGGATGTGTGAGGAAAAACCACAACTAATGTCCTAGATAACGAAAATCCCGAATACTGAAATGCGTCGGCGTGAAAATTTCGCTTGTCCAGAAATATTTTGTATTAGTAATATTAAATTAGTAATATAATATTACGTGTGAGAGTAATATTACGTGTAAGAATATAAGAATAATATTACGTGTATTATTAGTAATATTAGGTGTAAGAAATATTCACTATATTTAAGGACCGTCTTTTTCTTACCGCTAGCATGCATGGAGATGAGAGTCCAGACAGTTGTATATTATTCTTTGCACGTCAAATAAAGAATAAAAACACAAAAGCACTAGTTGGTTTCAGAGATCTTGCTTCCAGAATTTAAAATAGGCTCGTATTCTACCAGAATGGCGATGTTTGTTTGTGTCTGTTTTTTTTCTGTCCCGTAGAGCCGCCTACTTGAAATGACATTGTGCAAATCCCTGAGATTTCGTAATTTTCCGACTTGGTTACGTAAATCTCAGAGATGTACACGTCATTTCAAGATGGCGGTAACATTTATGTGTTTTTGTCCGTGTATCATTACAGTATATACTGTACCTTTATGCCAAAGAGAAAACAAAACAACTGCTAAATCACATGTTTTTATTACATTTATTACCAATATTTTATCATAAAAAAATCTAAATTTGTCTGAAATTATGACGTCATGACACGGATTAGATAGATTACAGGTAAAATCAGCAAAAACATTTTCGCAGAACAAAATGACTTACTGCTCAGATAATCTTCGTACGATGGGCTACCACTGTATGCATAATATTATTAACTATATAGTTGATCCTTGTTAAATGGGGCATGACCATTTTGCCCTAATAAAGCAGAATAAATGTGCGTTATGATATTATATGGACTTTTCATTTTTTTTTTTACGATTTCTCCCAATGAAGCATCTGCCCAGTTATATATATGTTTGTCATATACGTATATATATATATATATATATATATATATATATATATATATATCATACTGTATATATGTCTATGAAATGTTTTATAAATGTTATATACATTATATATATATTTTAGAGCTGCACTATTAATTGTTAAAAGATCGGAATCTCGATTTCTATATGTATATATATATATATATGTTCTATATATACGCACAAGTTATTTGTATCTATTAGTATATAAACACACATTTCTTTCCGCCCGGTTGGCTCAGCATGTTGAACACAGGTTTCCTCTGAGCGGCCGGGCCACAGTTGCCATTCAGAAAGCCTTTCTTGTCCTGTGTCAGAGAAAGGTTTTGTATGTTGTAAAAGTCAGCGTGTGAAGTGAAGAGTGTGCAGACAATAGTACGAACTAGGTCATCAAATTCTTACTTGTGTTTAGCCGTGAACACGTAACACAGGATTACCAGCAGGCCAAAAGCCACCCAGACATTCAGGTTATGAGGAGAATTACACGTAAATAAACGGTCGAGGTGTTGGGTTATACATCCAAACCCGGTTTGTGTATGTGGTATTGTTGGTAGACAAATAAACGGCAAATTGTGGTGTTATTGCAGCCCTGGAGACTCTTCTGGACTCTTCTCTTCTGGAATTTGTGTGTCTCGCTCTGTGATGGGTCGGCCAACAATCCCGGGTGTGAAATGCTGGCGACCCAGAAATAAAAAAAGCTGTTCAGAAAACGGATGTACTGTACTGTCTTTTTGGTTAATGCTTTTGTAATAATGCACCGTTAAATTGCAGGGATGAATCCGGCTCTGCGACGTTCTACTTCAAGGAAACGACAGAAGCGAGACCCAAGAAGCACGTGTCATGTGACATCGCAAAGCCGGTGTCGGAGAACCTGGAGGAGGAGTGGATGTATTACAGAGCCATGAAAACCGGAGAGAAGGAGCTTCCGTTCAGAAACAAGCAAGTGAGAAACACACAGGAGAGGGGAAGCTTTTAAATGGACATTATTTTATTCATCTTTCATATAGAGGTCAAATATCAAGGGACTGATGCTTTCATAGAGATCGTGTAGATTTTTACTACAGTACGGTATTTCCCTAAAAATCGGACCCACCCCAAAAAAGCTCTTCACTTTTTTCGTGTAAATTAAATAAGCTTGTATTACGTTTGTAAAGTGACGATAAGACCATGTGGTGGTCTCGACTTCAACAAATTCTCAGGTTGATTTTAACATGGACAATTTTAATGTGCACGTGGAAAATACCACGAGGGAGAATTTACTAATTCACAAAAAATGTTTATCATAACTGAGGCAACGTTTTAATAAACAAATAGTTATATTTATATAATATATAACTATAACATGTATATTATTTATTTTTACCTATTTATTTATTAATTGCAAAACTGTTATAATTTAGTTTCACCACATGATAACCGACTGTTAGGCCCCGCCCACAAATGTCACTAGAACGATTCATGGGCGGAGCCGTGTTTTTCCTTTTCTCCAAAACTAAAAGTCAAGTAACAAATAAAGCCAGACACTTTACAAAGAAGTACAGTAAACGTCTTTTACGCTCCCCCTGTTGATTCCTACCTTTGCACTGTTCCAAAAACCAATACATTTTTTTGTGCAGAGATACATACAAACTAGTAGTAGAGCTGCACAATTAATTGTTAAAAGATCACAATCTCGATTCTACCCTCCTCGTGATCTTAATTTGGCATTTATATGATTCTGCCAAACTCTCTCATCTCTGACGTGCGGCCTGTGTGTGTGTGTGTGTGTGTGTGTGTGCATCAGGGAGAAAATCCCTGTGTTAAATATTTCAAATAAAAAAATATCCAGAGTTGTGAATCTAGAAAATATCCAGAAAAAAATTGTGATTCTCATTTAATCCAGAATCGTGCAGCTCTAACCGATTCCGTTCCCGTGTCAGGTGAAGCAGAGAGCGGACGAATGCATCCGAGCCTTGAACATCCTCTTCGACATCAACTCGGGGAAAACAGTGGAGAACGTCTTACAGAACGACTTTGATTTGTCTACGTTGCAGGTGAGTCATTAAACGCGGTGACGGGATTGGACCGCTCTAGACCCCTCCCCCTCGTTTCAGAACTCCATGGACCTCTGCAGAATAGCCGTCCTCGGACATTCCTTTGGCGGCGCGACGGTGATCGAGTGTTTGTGCAAGGACGTCAGGTTCATGTACGTTTGGAGACCGAGTGTGTCTGTATTTTTTAAAGGCGAGCGCGTTTTTTTTTTTTTTTTAAATTTATTTATTTTTGCCTGTTTTTCTTTTTTTAAGGCAAGCGCGATTTTTTTTTTTTTTTTTTTTTTTTTTTTTTTTTTTTTTTTTTTTTTTTTTTTTTTTTTTTTTTTTTTTTTTTTTTTTTTTTTTTTTTTTTTTTTTTTTTTTTTTTTTTTTTTTTTTTTTTTTTTTTTTTTTTTTTTTTTTTTTTTTTTTTTTTTTTTTATTTTTTTTTTTTTTTTTTTTTTTTTTTTTTTTTTTTTTTTTTTTTTTTTTTTTTAAGGCGAGCGCTATTTATTTATTTATTTATTTTTATTTTTTTAATGTTATTTTTTTCCCCTCTCTTTCTCTCACATCTGGTGTCTGCAGGTGTGGCGTGGCCTTGGACACCTGGATGTCTCCTCTGGATGAGGACATTTTCCCCGGAGTGAAGCAGCCGATCTTTTTCATCAACTCGGAGAAGTTCCAATGGATCGGCAACATGATTCTGATGAAGAAGCTGGACTCGGCCATCATTCCCAGGAAAATGATCACCATCAAGTGCGTGGCTGTGGAGGAGTGTGTGTGTTGAGTGTGTTGAGCGTGTGCTGTGTCTCGCAGGGGGACGGTTCACCAGAGCTTCCCGGACTTCACCTTCCTCACTGGGAACTGGCTGGGAAGGCTGATGAAGCTGAAAGGAGACATTGATCCACACATAGCGCTGGACCTCTGCAACAAAGCCACACTGGCTTTTCTTCAACGCCACTTGAGTGAGTTTTTCTGACTGAGTTGAATAAGTGACGGTTTTGTGTTTTTGAATGGTGTCGAGACTGTCGACTGATATGGAATCTGATTAGTGCCAAATATATTAGTGCCACGTATTTCTAACGCCTCCCATTTACGTTTGTTTTTCTTATTTTTCGTTTTTCTTACCTTTTTGTTTGAAACTTTATTTTTGCTGCAGGTTTTGTCAGTTGTTTCATTTTCTTTTTTTGTTTGAAGTTCTGGCACAAGCTTCACAGGGGGTCTACGCTTGCTCTGATTGGCTGGTGAGAATGTGATTGGCAGCTGCTTGACCAGCAAGTGTGGGAATGTAAAGATATTTTCAGAAAGTCTGTAGTTTTCATAAGCAGGAATTAGATTTTAAGATGACAGTTCTATCTTAATTGTTATTAAATATAAATATAATTACCATTATTGCTCTAGTCTACTGCTAAGAAATGTTGTTTTTTTTAACATGAATGCGTAAAATGCGAGGTAGGAAAAAATCTTGCACCACTGGACTCGTCTTTGAGACGAAGGGTTTCCAAACGTTTTGTTTTTTAACACTCTTGCTTGTTTTTGGACTGTGGGAGGAAATCAGATACCCGGAGCAAACGCGATTGGTTAACGCATCGTTCGCTTGGTTTCAGATCTGGACCGAGGCTTCGATCGATGGGACCCTTTGATCGAGGGAAAAGATGACAATCTCATCCCAGGAACCAACATCACTATACCACACTCTTCCATCTGATCCCAGGACAGTCACGCGGCCACCTCTGCCCACTAAAGCCAGGCCGAGGACGTGCCAGCCACAGATCACTTACAGTCAGTTTGCGTGAATGCTTTTGTTTAAATAATGTGTGTCATTTCACAAACTTCAATCCAACGACTCTAGCACTCAGTAACAGTCCCAGCTAAAAGTGTTTGTACGTTATTTATACAGTGGTACGTCGACTTGCGAACGTCCTACTGTAGATAACCAAAATTCCAAGTAACATAATGCGCCACCGCCAAAACGTCGTCCCGAGTTCCGAAATATTTTTGCTACAGAAAAGCAGCTTTTTCTTACCGCTATAATGCAGGGAGACGAGAGTCCAGACGTGTAGAAAACCGTTGCTTAATCGTCAACTGAACATAAAACGACTAAAACACTAGTTTGTTTCAGAAATCTTCCTTCCAAATGATAAAATAAGCTTGTATTCTCCCAGAATGGCAATTGTTCTCGCGAGTTTGCGGAAATCTCAGGGATTCGGTGTAAGTTCACGATGGTGGTACGTTCGTGTGAGATTGTCCGGTGTATCATTATACACATTTATAAACATCTGCCGTAGGGCAAACTAAACAACTCTTCTTTATTACTTTTACGTTTATTACTAATATTGTGACGGCACGGAGACATTGCTAATCAAACACAGAAAGCGTTGTAACTTTTTGTAACACTGCGATGTCTGTGACGTGTACTGTGCCTTTAAGAGAGGCTGTGAGTGAGAGATCTGTATAGATCCGGCGGAGAGAGAGTTTAGCAGTTCTTTCTCTCCCTCTCTTTCCTAAATCTAACGTGAAACCATGTAGCGAAGCCGCTTTTTTTCTCCCTCTCTTTCTTTTTCTCTCACTTGCGCTCTGTTTCACTGTCTCTCTTTCTCTCATCCTCTCTCTCTCTTTCTTTCTCTCTCTCTCTGTTTCTCTATCTCTCTCATTCTCTCTCTCTCGGTTTCACTGTATCTGTCTCTATTCTTTCTCTCTCTCTCTCTCTCTCTCTCTCTCTCTCTCTCACTTGCTCTCTCTCTATTTCTCTATCTTTCTTTCTCTCTGTCTACCTGTCTCTATCAGTCTCTTTCTCTTTCTCACTTTCTCTCTCACTCTATCTTTTTGTCTGGTCACTTTGAATAAATGCCTTTTAAAGGCTATACAGTATTTAAAGAAAGAAATAATCGATGCATCTGCCATTTTTAACAAAGTTAGAACACTAAGTTTATTAGTATAATCTAATTAAGGTCTACTAAAATGTAACAACCCCCCATAACGCGATATAAAACCGATAATGTCTGGACTCTAGAAAATAGGAATTTTAACCGCTAATATAATACAGTGTATATATATATATATATATATATATATATATATATATATATATATATATATATATATACATGACTCTGCATAAGTGCTTGGATTCGGGACCAGATCTTGCAGATAGGCGGAGCTATGCTAATACAGAGTGGATGAGTCAGGTGTATAACCACACCCCCACTACTACTTTAACTAAGTACTTCAACTATAGACTGAATTTCAAGTTTTGTTTAACATTCAACGAGATTTGATCGATCACCGTGTCCGAGACGACAATGTGTGACACACGACACATGACGCATTCATGTTGAATATAATTATGACCAATGATCAAAAGAGTTATAACGGGTCATAAATGTTTTATGACTAGGCGCTGTAACATGTTCGTAATAGTGTTTATTCAGTGAATTTAAGTTTATCGTGGTCTGTTCACCATTGGCTCCAGGTGTGTAGCTCCGCCTCTTTGCTTTCTGAACCAAATTCCACGAGATGACAGGGAATACGAGTTGTTTGTCACTTGTATTGCGAGTATTTGTGGATGATGACGCTGTTTGTGAGTAATTAGCCACAGCGCTACTCGTTAGCATCTCGATTAGCCATGCCGCTATCTGTTAGCATCTCGCAAGAATGTTTGCGTCGCTACAGGACATCGTGGCGAATGGTGGGACGGTACTAGGCAATTTGCATAAATAAGAGTTGTGTTGTGCAGAAATGAGAATTGTTTTTTACGATTTATGTTTTGATTCTCGTGGAAGCTAAAAAGAGTGACATCTGCGGACGACTGGTAGTTATGCGCTGCGTTCAGATTTGGTGTATGTTTGTTTTTTTTTTCTTTTTTTTTTTTTAAATGTCTGACACGTTTTCAAACAAATTGACTTGATTTTATTTTGTCGGTTATACTTTGAACAAAGAAAGTTTTACAGCTTGGACACTAATAAAAACGACTGCATTTTCATCCTCTGAAATCAGAAGCGTCTTTTTTTCCTGCACAAAAATTCCACAATTAAAACAACCCTTCAATTAGAAATTGGAGTAGAGATTTTACTTTTTATGTAAATATGAAAAACATTGTCTTTTTTCCCCCTCCAAATTTGTAGCGGCTCCCCTAGTGGTCACTAGTGGAAAATATACGGAGTAGCGAAATGGCTCCACCTGGTGATCAAACTATGTATTACAAGTGCATTTTTTTTATTTATCAAGTTTATCAAAATATTTATTTTTTAATTTAAGTTCCTATAAACTGACAATTAACAAACATTATCAAGAGTGATATAAAAAAGTAATAAAGGGGTGTCATAATACTTCTGCATTGCGTCTGGTTTCCTAGTGTCCAGTCAAGATTGTTTTCATTGAAGATAATATATATATATAAAAAAAAACATTTCCTGTCCAAGTGCAAATAATGTAACATTGTTAAGCATAAACAACATTTGTTGTGTTTTATACAGCAAAAAACGTGCCTTCAAAATCAAAGTGCCATAAATAACAGGTCAGTGAGTGAAACGGCAAACATCTCTGACCTAACAATACAGGTCTTTTAATCGAAGCACGTCTATGTATGTATTAAACAATTATTGTAATAGCAAATGTTTCCTTTCACAATCGTGTAAATCGGTTTTCGTCCTTTTTCCTAATTTTTGATGACCTGATTTAACGAAGGTTTCTCTCGATTGCTGGTTGAGCTGATCAGTCCAAGGCAAATCTCCTCACTGACTGACTATATACCACCTTGTGAACAAGAGAAGCGGTGCAATTTTCTTTAAAAGCGAAAAATCCGCCGTAAAACGAAGCTCATCAGCCCATGTCCGCTATAGTAAGTAACGGCCTGGATGGCGCAGTAGTAGTGCGTCAGTCAGGTGATACGAAGGTTGTGGGTTCTAGGCTCACACAGGACGGGCCAGTTTTACTGAAAAAACTGGGAAAAAAGAGTGAATTCTCGCAAGAGGTGCTTATTCCCGGACGTTTGTATTCGATAATAATCCCGTCCCACTGGGGCTTCGAACCCCAGCCTCCCGGTTCCTAGGGAGGGTCTCCTACCTCTTCTACTAGAACATACAATCCGGGTAAATATATAGTCGACCAAAGGCAGTCTGGACCCAAAAAAAAAAAAAAATCTAAATTTACAACAATTGCCCTATAAATATGAGTCGAGTGCAAATATACACTTGTGTTCTTTCTTCTCTGTCCTTAAATTACAGGCAATATGTGCGTCCCATGGAATTCCACCAGAAGTTCTTAAGCTGGACGATTGACCGTTAGTTCAGTCCCTCCAGAGTCTGTACAATTCTCAGATTTTACAATATTGGTAACTAGGGTTGGAATTAATCAAAGTAATTGAAATTGACATTCAGAATTTAGAATCTTATTAACCTTTGATCAAAATGTAAAATCTTAAAAACTTTTAATAAAAATATACACTTGAATAAGACTACATTGAAAATAATTTATCGTCTCCAAGTGTGCGTGTTATTTCTTTTTACATGCATCTTCTATTCACAACTAAGGCAAAAAAAAAAAAAATTATAATAAATTAATAAAATAATTGCTCACCGTGTTAAAATGTTTAATTCATCAAGAACTTGATTGGCTCTCAGTTTCGACCAATAGATTCTTTGCCCGGTCAGAAGTCTTCAGCCATTGGCTCTCAGTTTCGACCAATAGATTCTTTGCCCCAGCCAGAAGTACTCAGCTATTGGCTCTGTTTCAACCAATGGATTCTTTGCCAGGTCACAAGTCATCCGCTATTGGCTGTTCGGATTTGTGTTAGAATTTGCTAGTTGCAGCCATCTATGGTTTAGTGGACAGTACTAACTCCATGCCGTTTGGATTTATACTTTTACACTAAAAAAATTGTGTTACTTGGGGAAAAACCGCACAAGATGGTTTGGTGATACAAACACAGGGAAATTTCTTGCAAGCAAAACATTTATTAAACAATATTTTCTTTGGAACTTTGGGTTATTATTTCCTCCCCATCAACTTGTGGGAAAACAAGTGCTGCGTACAGAAAGAAAAACGATAAACTCGATGAGAACTGTAAATGTCTCCAGTGCCTTTGAGCAAGATGATCTGAACAAAACCACCGAAAAACCCAGTGATCCTTTCTTTTCGCCTCAGAAAGATAAACCGAATGAAACTCTTATCAAAGTGAACCAAAAAAATAAAAAGAAAACACCCTTGTGCTGGGAAAACCATGCATTAGAAATGGAACTATACAGAACTGGGAACTTCTGGAACATCTACGTCTCGGTGATCAGTCTCATCAGCATCTTCCAGAGTCGGAGGAACGTCTCCAGAGTCTTCAGGCTGCCTTTCTTCTGATTTCTCTGGAAAAACTGGAGAAGAGGAAGAAATGGGCAGATGTGCGAGAAAAGCAGCTGCTAGAAATGTCAAGCGAGACTGGACTCACGCTCGGATCCTTCGCTCTCACTGGCCGGATCCAATCCCAGAAGCTGAAGATAGAAAGACAATCATGAAGGAGAATGTGATTTGTAATTAAGAGAGTTGTGTGGATTGAATACCGTTACGTCCGATCCAGTGTCCGACTCTCCTCCATCACTGGTCAGAACAATCAGATCTTCAGTAACAGCTGCAGGAAACAAACAAAAATAATAATAATCAGTCCATGAACAAACAAGCGCGTGTTGGGAGTTACAAAAAGTTATGCATTACAATTAAACAACAAAAGTGTTGGGAAGGGAGTTAGTAATTGAGTTACATCGTTACAAAAGTATCTAATTACCAGGAAAAGTAACTATTGCGTTACTTATTGCGACAATATTTGTGTCAAATAATGTAGCTGCTGTCAATATTAAATATGTTAAATGAATGAAATGGATGCTAAATATAATAAGTTATTATTATTATTATTATTATTATTATTATTATTATAATAAACCACTGTACATTAATCTACACTATTTTTATATTGTTGTGGGACAATGTGAGAGACACCTATCAAATTCAAAATAGTTTTGTAAATATGATCATTAGTATAGTGAATAATAGATAACCAATAACTTTTAATATTTATTGCACAGACCACAACGGGCCAACAAACAAGTCTAAACTAAATATAACAAATAAGTAAATATAAAATATGCTTCTTAAGGAATGCAACAAAAGTAAATGAATAAAATTAGTTATTGTAGCTACATAACTTTGCCTTCTACTGGATGTAAAATAAAATACAAATAAAAGCTACATTGATATTTTAGGATGTTAATTTCTACTTTAGTTATTTTGGCCAAAGTAACTCAAGTAATACGGTAGAAAAGTAACATATTACAATTCTGAGGCGGTAATAATGTAATGTAGCGGAATTGTTTTACAGTAACAAGCAGGGTCAATGTTAAGGGGGGGGGTTAACCCTGGTAACTGATACGAGGTGGAAGAATAATGTCACAACGCCCCCTAGTGTCCAAATGAAACTGAATTGAAAAAGCCTTTAATTGTCCCACAGCTGGGAAACTGCACGTGACAACAGCAGAATAAATAAATAAATAGACCTTCAACACATTTTGTAATAATATGTTCCAAAAACAGTGTCCAATTTTTAAAATGTTTTATTTTGCACTATTTTAACTTCTAAAATGAGGGAATTTGGATAAAGCGATCACGTTCTAAAGCAAAAAAGAATATTAAATAAAAATAAAAAACAAAGACGACTTACTGTTAAATTCTTCAACCAAATCTTCACATTCTGGCACAGTGGCGGATTCCTGCTCCTGGAGAAAAGAAAAAAAAACACAACCAAAAAAAAACGTTATTTCTGCTTTAATATTCAGGGAAATACAAAAAAATGTTATCATTTGCTTAGAATAAAATATCGTAAAAAAAAAAAATGAACAAAACCTCTGACGCTTCAAAACAAAACAAAAAAAACATTTCTGCTTTAATATTCAGGTGAATACAAAAAAATGTTATTTGCTTAGAATAAAATATTGTAAAAAAATAAATAAATAAATAAATAAATGAACAAAACCTCTGACGCTTCAAAATAAAACAAACATTATTTCTGCTTTAATATTCAGGGAAATACAAAAAAATGTTATTTGCTTAGAATAAAATATCGTAAAACAAAAACAAAAAAAAATGAACAAAACCTCTGACGCTTCAAAACAAAAAAAAAAAAAAAACATTATTTATGCTTTAATATTCAGGTAAATACAAAAAAATGTTATCATATGCTTAGAATAAAATATCGTAAAACAAAAAAAAAAAAAAATGAACAAAACCTCTGACGCTTCAACGAACTCCAAGTTCTTTCCGGACTCCACATCTAGACCAGGGACTCGATCTGAAAAATGGAAACGATCGAATCATCCAGTTTCTTATGGAGTAATAATGACGTCAGTGAAGTGTATTAACCCGCACCTTTTCCCTCTTCAGCCGGAGAGTCGGGATCTGCTTCAGGTCCTAGTTCATCCTGTAGGTAAATAACCAGTGAGCAGCGGTTTAAACCAGACACACTCAAACTGGTAAAACCCTGTGTAACTTACCTGTGTAGTTTCCTCTGCCGACACAGCTAGAACGACTTCACCGTGAGTGAAGGTGGTTAACTCGTGTGAGCAGGACGGGCCGTCATCAGTGTGAGGCTGATTAAACACACACACACACACACGGTCAGAGCCAATAATGAGACGACCATTCGCTTAGTGACTTGTTATTACCTCGGCTTCAACATGGTGATCCAGCTGCTCATTGGCTGTTTCCTCTTCATTCGGGTCACCTTGGTTCACTAAGACAGTGACTTGGGTTTCAAAAACAAAGCGAAATCAATCAGTGCTGCAACAAAACGTTTCATTTGGTAGTTATTGTAGCAATTTTAGACGCTTTTTCACTCCCTTGGAAAATTCTACTGCGGATTTTTGCAAACAAGGACTTAAATAAAAGCAGAAAATCAGCAGTAAAGGTCACATCCGTCTTTAACTCTTTGAATGTACGACTGTACGGAATTACAGAACAGCGGCGATAGTGACTCCGATAGTGACGGGAGAATCCGGTCACGCTTGATTCTGAAATCACATCGAGGGCAAAAAAAAAAAACTAAAAAAAAAACAACGTAATCGATTGCAAGCGAAAAAAAAAATTCGAATACATTTTTTTTATATACTGGGAAAAAGCCATTTGCAACATCAATAAATAAATAAAACAAAAAAATTGAATTTTTTTTTCTGAATTACATTTCACATTTTTGTTTTCTTCTTAATTTAGGAAATTTTGGCACAAATATAATTCTATACGTATCAGAAAAATAAACTGCGCACCACATACAATGTTAAATATGTAGTTTGCGCAAGAGTATAACTAGTCAATATTATTTGCAACTTAAACCTGCCAAACAACTCAAAACAACTAAATTATACAATTTCTGGGTGAAACGGAACAAAAAGAGCAAAAAAATTATTTAATTAGCTGAGCCAAGGACCCGCATTCTCACTCACCATCTGACTCTGAACCAGCTTGACTTCCACTTCCAGCTTCAGTTTCCTGCACAAAAGGAGTAAAACTTAGTGCTGCTTCTCTACATCGCACAAAAACAGCGGTTCATTTACCTTTAAGCTCATCAGTAGTTCAGCCGAATCCTTCCCTTCAGTGACACCATCATCTTCTATTCAAAGTCAAAAGCAAATTAATTCTACTCCAAGTAACTCATCATCATATAACATATCCTCCAGGAATTCACCATTCGATTTTGAGATTTTGTCAGGAAAAATAAAAAAGTACATTTACTGGATTATACAACATGATTCCTACAGACAATCAGAATCATAAACTTTAGGATCATCATTTTAGGATGAAGATTCCTGGTCATCAATATGCTCATCTTGCGCAGTTACTCCAGCCATTATGTGTTATATAATGTGGTCAATGATTATGGTAAATTATGTGTTAGGGTGTACACACGCCCTAGTCTTTGAGTAATTTGTGACCAAAAGTCCAGTCCAAAATTAGACAATTCTAGACAAACTTTGCAGAAAAAACTAGGAATTCAGAAAAAAGCCATTTACAACAGAAATAAACAAAAAACAAAAATGCATGAATTACATTTCACATTCTATACACCTTATATTCATAAACGGCGTACCACAAACTTTGTTACTTTGTTAATTTCATAGTTTGAAACTGATTTTGTTTCGTACTCGTTAAAAAAAATACAAATTAAACACGTACTTGGAAGTGAAACCTCACTGGAAGGCGGCTGAAAAAAACAATCAAAATAAAAGGATGAATAACTATGATTCTTAACATACAAATAGACACTATAAAAAGACTATATACATACTGGCACGTTTTCAGATAAGATCTCCAAGATGTTTTCGGGGTCTACAACCACCTGAATACCCTCATAGTCCACCAGGCAAACCTGCAAAAAACACAAAAGAGTGGCGTGAGCAATCGAAAAAAAAGAAAGTAGAAAAGTAGAAAGACGGTGCCTACCAAAGCAGAGTCTTCTGAACACTTCAGTATTTCAGCTCTGCACATCTTTCGTCTTGCGCGACACCAGATAGCACAGAGCGACCCAACAGGCTTCATGTCGGCTGCCCGCACTAATCGACCCAAATCTGCAAGAAAAAAGATTGAGATCAATTGTAGAACTCAAAGCGGTTCATGGCTGAAGTGCAGCAGGTCAATACGTACCACACTGGATGATCTCACTTGGACACTCTGATGGTTCAAGGCTTTTGAGAGAGTCGAATAACTGGAAGCTACTGGTTCCGCCTGATGATATTGGAGATTCCATTTCAATGGTGTGTGGGGAAACAGAAGTGGGGGAAGAATTGGCATCTAGGTTTCCAGGACCAGAGGAACATTCGGTCAAATCCTGAGCCAATTCTTCCACTGGATCTCCCGTGTCCTCACTGAAGTCCAACATGACCACAACACCACTCAGAGTGTCTGAGGAGGTTGAGGAATGAGGCTCTACCACATCTTCCACTTCGGGATCATGTGTCAAATGTGTCTGCTCTGCTTCTTTAGAAAGTTGCGTTGCAATGTCCAGCGTTTGATCTACAGAAGCAGCATCAGCTTCACTGCTTTGGATGGGAGCAGGAACTAAATCTGGAGTGACATGTTCTGGAACATTTACCAGTTCAACCAAAAGGGTTTCCGAGCTTTTCCAGTAGCTTCTCATGGCATCGCTTATGATGACACCATTGCAATCCAGTACGACTGATTGTGGAGTGCCACAATTCCCTTGTTTCTTCACAGTGATGGTAAAGGACTTGTCATTGATCAGCTCAAAGAACGCATCGTCTGCCTTTTCATCCCAGAAGCCTTCAGAAACGTCAAAGCCTTCCAGCTTGCATTGAAATGCTTGAGATGGAACATCTGACAGCTCCGGTGGAATGATTCTGGTATCAGCTACATTGACCTTTGATGCATTCCCATAGTCGACAAAAAGAATTGACAGGGTGTCCTTGTCCACTGATGTAATTTCTGCACGGTACCATAGGTTGTCTTCAGAGAAAAGGGCAATACAACAACTTCCAACTTGTAGAGAGCTGCCATCACATTGTCCTAGTGCATTAGCAGTGACCTGTAGTGCATTTGAAATTTCATCAAGTCTGTTTTCCGCACACTGGCACCAGAAGAGCTGAGGACTATTGATTAGTGACGCATATGCTGTGAATTCCTGGCCAACTAGGAAGTCAAGGCTCTTAACACGTGTGCAGAGCTTGGAGTCAGACATTTGCTCGCAACCTTGTGGTTTGTGTTCAAATGCGGCTGTGGCTTCATCCCTGGAGGAAGATTCTAGCACGACACCATTAATGTCAAGTTTGACTTCCCACACAGTTCCTGAGGTCTTGTAGAAGGTGCAGGTGACTATTTCGAGGTTTTCCTCAATGACTTTGGTGAAGCTCCGTGTAGTTTCTAGCTCCACGCTGTTGTTGCTTGGCTTATGTAGTGAGCAGTGAATGCTGTATCTGGGAAACGAGGTAAAGCTTGGATCGAGATGGCACATTTGCGAGCCAGTGATAACAGCGGTGTTGCCAAAGTCAACAAATTCTACATCCAGCGTCTCCTTGTGCTTTTTACGCACTGCTGCACGGTACCAAGAGTGATCATCGGGAAACATTGCACAGATCAAATCTCCTTCGCAAATCTCCCAGAGATTGGCCTTTTCACGTTTCAGCTGGTCATCGTTCAACTTCTCAACAAGAGAATAAATGGCATCTTCGTCCGTTGCGAGCTGAATAAAGAAACTAGAAGGGCTGTTGCAATGAGAGATGAAAACTTCACACTCCTCGTTTGGTTTTATTATCTTCTCTGGGAGAATTGATTCTTTGAGAAGGGCATGGGATTTCTTTCCCAGATTTGACACCACAACATCGTCCTCCTCTTGGCAAACAGGCAGTCGCCCATTTCTAATTGTCGCTCTTTGTGACTCATTTCCCTTTTGAAAATAGTCTCTCCCAGTATCTTTTGAGGGCTCTTGTCTGGTATATTTGCTCTGTGCATATTTCGATTCAAAATGAGTTCTATCTGCGACACAAGTAGTCATGGAGCTCATCTTTGCATCAGTGGAACATCGGGAATGCCCTGGCAAACTCGAATCCTTTCTGCGACTTTCACTGTGAAACTGTCTGACCAGAGAGTTTACTTGGGTTTTTCCATTGTACAGTTCTAGCATTAGTTTACCATCAGGATTTCGGGCTACGATTAAAGCAGTGAAAAAATGGCCAGCTGCATAATTAGAAAACCACTTTTCCACATCAGAGGAGACATTCTCAGGCATGTCTGCAAGTCCACATTCAACTGCTTGGACTGGAACAGACATGAGCTGTTCTGATTCGATTGGCACCGGCAGCAAGCAAGACCTTTCCACTTCTTCCGTGTTACCAAAATCCACAAAATTGATGACAGTTGAAGGATGTCTAGATTTGATCTGTCCTCTGTACCAAAGGTCATTGGAGCCTTTTGCAAAGCAGACTGTTCCGAACGGCTGAGGACATTTGTCGACTTCCAGCTGATTGCACAGTGCGTTGACTTTGGACGAGAGATTTTTAACCACTTCCAAATTCCTTGACAGATGGCAAAAGAAATGCGAGACGCTATTCACACTTGTGACAGTTACTTTTTCTTCATTTCCTATTTTGACACCGTGTGTAGAATAGTAGTAGGTGTCCAGGCAAAAGGGAAACAGTGGGACTTTCTTAGAGGCTGCTTGTTCAGAGAGACGTCTCTGGACAAGAAGATTGCAAATGCTTTGAAAGGGAGTCTCCAGGTCCACCACATTGAACACAACTTTTTGCGAGTCATACATTACTGCAAAAACAGTGCATTTCAAAGGCATGTTTTTTGAGGCTGCCGTTTCAACAAACTCTTGAAACTGAGACGTGGCTTCCGGGCTCCATTCGATTGTCAAGGAGGAAGTTGGATGGATCAGATTATACAAGCTGCATCGAAAAGCTTGGCCTTTCAGTTTCAAAAAGTCCGGAGTGATTTTTCTTAGATTCTCATTGTGAACCTTCCTGGTGTGGCCAAAGTCAATCAACAATACATCGACGTGAGGTGTTTGGTATTTCTGAATAATCAAAGCTCTGTACCACATGCCATTTTCAGGGTGACGGGCAACACAAGCGCCATCTGAAACAGCCTGAAATTCACTGTCGGCGTAGAAGCGCTGAATATCTTGCATTAGCACTTCTAAACGAGCCACATTGCAGGATTTTTGACACCAAAAGTCATTTGGGCTGCCGACGTAGGATACAGCAACATCCAAAGAACTTCCAATAGGAAACAAGTATTCCTTGAAAGAACATGAACTTCCTGGTACATGCACTGCCTTTGATGAAATAGATGGTGTTGGAACACAAGGAGCGCTGACAAGCATTTGATCCAAATGTTGAAATTCAGGGTCCGCAAATTCGGCGTTGCACAATAACTTGCTGAGGTTTTTCTCTCCTTTCAAGCTTGGGTCCACTAACTGAACAATGCAAGTGTCTTTGCGCTTGTCTTTCACGTGCAATTCAAGAACTTTGTCTTCAATCAGTCTTGTAAAGAAAGCTGTTGCTCTTTCATCCCACTGTTTCTGTCTCGGCCTAATTCCATGGAGGGCACATTTCACTGCCATGGCTGGTAGTTGCTGGAATCTGTTGGGCAACTGTCTGAGGTCAACAACGTCAAGACACTCTGTGTTTCCATAGTCAAGAAAGTAAACATCTGCTTTTGCTCCTAGTACTTCATTGACAGCGGCTCTATAGTATTCACCATCTTCTGCTTTAGCGGCACAGAGGATGCCAGCTTTAGGCACTCTTATGAAACCATAATTACTTGTTGGATCACTGTACAGCTTTTTGAGATGATCCATTAGTTCATCAAACTCGTCAGCGTAACGTTGAGTTTGGATCCAAAACTGTCCAGGACTGTCAGCGTGTGCCACAGCAACCAGGTGTGAAGAACTTGATGGAAGATGTTCAGTGAAAAAGAGATGTTTAGCCTTTGGCCCAGAGTTGTCGTCAAGGCTTTTCATCTCGAGTCTCTCTGGGATGTTGATGCTTTGAGCCACTGGTCTCTCCTGGGCCTTAAATTCAGCTAGAGTCATACCGGAGTCTTGGAAACAGTTTAGATGGCTTTCAAACAGCTTGTTGATGTTTGTGTTCTCCTCTCCATAAAGTACCACGTAGTGAACACCCTCGGAAAGGCTTTGGTACTGAAATTTGGCAATGACTGTTCGATTGAGCAAAAGAGACTTCATGTATTCGACCTGAGAAGCCGTCCATCCCACACCTCGGTCAACAATTCCATGCAGAGAGCACACATACGTTACTACGGGCATTCTGAAGAATTCGTCGGCGAGAAGTCGAGCATGCTCCGCCTGCACCAACTGTTTCTTCCCATAATCCACCTGCAACACCTCAACAACGTTTTTGGCAGGGAGCACCTGCTGGAGCACAGAACGGTACCACCTTCCGTCATTTCCTCTCGCCGCACACGGACAGCCCAGATTTTCAGGTTTGGCACAACTCGATCCAGTTCGTCCTTCATAATGAAGGGTTATCTGTTCGGTCAGCTTTTTTAGCTCTTGGGAGAAGACCTTAAGCTGGCAGAATATTCGTGATGGACTTGATATTTCTGTCACAATGACGGTCTCGACAGTGTCAGTTTGCAACTCCGGGTAGAGATAATTGAGCTTTTTCTCCATTTTTTTATTGATGGAACAAATCCTGACAGGTTCTTCGGCTTCTCTGTTAGCCTGCAATGATCTTCGAAGAACCTCTTTAAACTGTTCAATGGATGTTTTCTTGGAAAAGCCCATTTCATACATCTGTCTGGAGACGCATGAGATGTCCAACAGGAATGTTCGATGAGACACAAGAACATCCTGGACTGTGGCATTGACTCTCCTACCTGTGAAGGTCTTCATGTACTCCAAGGCCATTGCTGACCATTTGTTTTCTGGAGACACGGGCAGAGCATTTGCAAGAACACAAAATTCAACTTCTGGTGGAAGATAGAAAGAGTCACTCTGGCCCCATGCTAAAGTGTCGACTGAGGTGCGCAGAGTTTTTCCTTCGTCTATCAAAAACACAACGTACTCTTCAGCATCTCTAGACACGATCCGGGCTCTATACCACGTGTCACACACTTGCACAAGGCACAAGTCTCCATGGTTTCCATCTGAAATGCAAAAACCCTTTTTGGGGTACTGAATCTCCTTCTTCAGCTGATCATATGCTAATTTACGATCTTCGGCGAAATTGCACCAAAATTCTACAAAAACTGATGATGGGTGCAAATGTACTCTGGTGATAAGCACAGGTACAGTCGAACCACTGGATGGGAGTCCAGGAATGGAACACATTGTTGCTTCACAAACTTACAGAATTCTGTACCTAGAAGAATGGAAAAAAATAAATGTAACAATAACTGACCTTTCTGTACTTGGTCATGGTCATAGTGATAATCATAGCCATTTGTTTACATGTGCGCTTTGAGACAGTTAAAACTGTGAAAAGTGCCTTAGAAATGCTCTGAACATGAACTTAAAACATTTAACACTCAGACTCTTGTAAACAGAATGGAAAAACCTAGACCAAGAAAGAATTAGCATTTTTTTTTCCAGTTTAGTATTCCTTTTCCCAAAAATACTAAAACAAATCTTTAAAAAATAATTCCATACATTTAAATATCACAATATAGTTATTTCTTAGTGTACTGATTAAAAAACATGTATTTTCTTTGTAAAAAAAAAAAAAAAAAAAGCTTTTTTGTTTACCAAGATGTAACAATAACTATGCATCTCATTTAAAATGCAAAGTAATTATTATGATATATTAAAATGATTGTAATTACCAAATATTACTAAATTATTTACATCTTGAAGCAATCATGACGCCATTATTTGATACAAAGTGACAATTATCTGAAACGAATTAATATATAAGGAGATACCAAGTCATTATTTGATACTTGAAGTTAGAATTACAAAATACTGAACCATGAAATCTTTGATTTTTATTACGTTTAATAGTGTTTTCTTTCTTTACAACAGTCTTATGATAAAAAAGTATTATTATGTTAGTACTCCCTTATATCTTACTAAAAATGTTATGGTTTTATGAATAAATTATATGTCTTAGTATTTTATTATTATTATTATTATTATTATTATTATTATTATCATCATTATATAATCATTATTGATTATATGTCTTAGTACACCCTAATGACAAAACTTTTTTATGTCTTAGTATAGCATGATGACAAAATTTAAATTGTGTCTATTTCCTTATGGCAAAAAGGTTTTTATGTCTTCATAGAGCTGGGCAATTCATTCAAGTATTAAAAATTCAGAACTTATTGTTCAAATGTTTCTGGGTCAATTATTTCTATTACATTCCTTTTATTCAAAAATCTCGCACTGTTAATATGTGAGCATATTTACTGTACAAAACTCGTCAGTGAACACGGTGAACATACATAACCATTCATTATTCGTGTTAAAATGTTTGAAAAATTTATCGAGATTTGAATTAAATTGGTAACGGTAAAACTAAATCATTCAATTCCTATCCCTTATAGAAATACCGATGCAATACAACGATAAGCAATAATAATTATAAAGACTTGAGATTATTTATCTTATACTAGAGATAAAGTAATGTTGAAGCTAGATTATTTTAACATACGAGTTCATATTTAGGTCATTACTTCATACTATTTATTTGAAAATAATCTAAGACTATTGCTTTGTTTGTAAGTTTTATGTCTTGAGGCCGCACAGATTGTCCTTTTTTCTTGGAAATCAAAATGTGGTCAGCTATGGTAAACTCTCTTTGCATGTGCTTTTGCAACTGAACAAAGCATATTGGAGAATCTTGTTAGGTCACTCAAATAAAGGTCATTGATGACATGATTCTGAAATATGACTTTTTTCACCATTACAATACTAGTAATATTTTACACGTCAGATGCATTAATTGTCAATTATATACAACAACATTAATATATTTAATATAACAATATAGTTCTATAATGGCATTTTTTCTTGCATTACTTAAAAGTAGTTTTATCAGTATTAGTAACAGTACTTTTACTTTAACATTGGGCATGTTACTTTTACTTCCACAAAAGTAGTACCTATACCTAATTAAGTAATGAAGGTGACTACTTTTGATAGCACTGTCAATTACTATTATCATCGATAACTGTCATTTCATTACTTGTTGAAAGGACATAACGTGGGAAACGAACACAAATACATGCCATATTCAATGAAAAGTTGCATCTATATTCTTACATAGATGTCGTAAAGGGCGAGTTAACCCTAATCGGTTAATTTAATCAATTAAAAAAATTATTTAGTCAATTGTTCGGTAATATTTGAAGTCAGTGCTCGCAATCTAGACGAAACGAAAGATGGTGCTCATTATGAATCAAGACACTCAAAGACGATTTTCTTGTTTAAAAAAATCCACTCAGGAAAAAGGTTTACGCTCACAAATGTATTAATTTCCCACAAATAATTCGAAAACAAGGCGCCAGGTAACGCTTAGCCAATTTAGCTTCACTCTTGCCTGAGAATCATGAGCACGTCTCGTGAATTATTATATCAGTCTATCGACTACAACGGGCGTTTAACGTAAAACATGCAGATCTCAACATAAGTTGGCTATTTTATTTAGTGTACATTAAATAAAATCACTCACCGATGTGTGACAAGATCCGTTTGTTCTCTTCACAGACATCTGCACACTTCCAGACCGATTGGGACCTCCTAAAGAAATGGCCCGATGTTGTCCTTCACCAAATAGTTTTTGTTTAACAAACTTGTCAGAAAAACGTTTCAGATAGTCGAGATTAATCCGAGTTAAAAGAAAGAAAAATCTTACTTACCATGAGGTAAACGCTTAAATTGGGCCTGCAGGTGGTGGTAGGCGCCTCGCTCTCGCGCTCTCACGCGATTGGCTCATTTATTTTGCCAGGCGGAAGTTAAGTCAACTTTCTTCAGGCTAAATATCGATTAGATAAGATTTGTTTTTATCATTTAGGAACGAGTTCGACAAGCAAGATTATATACATTGGTTATAAATTCTAAAATGTATAATATGCATACTTGTGCACAAGCTTGTTACACGCAAGTATCTGGCCTGCGAATTCATGGACACTTTCGTTTTGATTTATTTTTAGCAATTATAATAAATGACAAAATGCACACTTTGAGCTCATTTTCATAGAAATGTTCCATTTTGCTGATGTTATTTTGACAATAATGCAAATCATATATTTAACAATAAAACAGCTGTAAGAACTCAAAGCATTTGTACTTTATTGGCAGAAATACAAACTTTCAATATTATAATCATATCAACAGACAGCACAATTCAGGTAACCTTTTAACAGTTTAAAAAAGACAAGAATGATAGAAGCAACTATCTTGTAAATGTTCAGGGATGATGATGATGATGATGGTAAAAAAAAGACAAAAAAAAAGAAAAGATGTTTATCACAAAAACTATTTTGGCGGGTCTGTGTTTATTCCATATTTCTCTTTGAGAAGTTTCAGCTGCTCCTCCTTTTTTTTGGTGTCCATTTTTTGGAAAGCCTGAATAAAGAAAAGAGTAAGATTACACATTTGCACAAGCTATGGATCAACTAGTTTCGATTCTAAAATAATTCGCTTCTATATTCATTTATAAAAATTGTGTCAACCATTTAGTACGCTAAACAAATACAATAAAATGGCCAGACATTATACACACATTCAATGCACTGATATAGTTGACAAAAGACAATCCCAGAAACAAATATGAAACCTTCTCATAGGCTTGCAAAAATACGATATTATGGTGCGGGGAACAATATGACAAACATACCCTGTTTGCGTTATAGTACAAGACGACTAAATATCTGTTGCACACATTGAAACCAGAAAGATGGTCGCAAGCATTTTTGGCGTCAAAAATGTCTTCGTAAACCACGTATGCTGTTCCCCTGGTCTCCGGCGTGTTTCCACTGCATAAAAAAACAACAAAAAACATTAAATGAGGATTTCATTAAAAATATAACTGGAAGCAACCATCAGGGTTTGAGCTTTGTCTACATAGAGATGAAGTTTAGGGATCCGTCTTGATCAAAAGTGTATTTAACTGATCAATGATGATTGTATTTGGAAACTTGGTTAACAAGGAACTAACCATTTATACATTAATAGAATAAACATTTGTTTTTTTTCAGTGGCGAAAACTGTCTCTAGTTCATTTCCTTCAACATAAATCATTTGGAAAAGTAAAATGAAGTGACATACGATTCGAGGATTGTCTAAATATATACAGTGAATTACGATTTATTGGAGTTCTGTTTGGTTTTGACACTAATAGAATATAATTATTCCTGTTCATAAATGTGTATGTAATGTAAATGAGTTACAGAATCATAAACTTGTGTGTGAATGAAGAGGATTATGTTATCCAAAAAGACCACATGTATGTATAAACAATTGTTTACAGGTAGAACATTATTTTAAAAACAATGATACTCAAGAAACATGTTTTACACATGCATTAATTATTTACCAATAATCGGTCATTTATTAAGCGCTTCTATATTCTCAATAAAATGCATTATTTATAAAAGTGCAGTTTAGGAGATACATAGGTAAACGTGCTTTTATTTTTTTTATTCATTTTAAACTCACTCCACTATGAAATATGATAATTTTCATAATTCTGCTTCGTTCAGGCCCCAGAATGGAAACAAATGAAATCTCGTGCTGCTCATAGGAACTTAACGTGAACCTTCTATGGGAAATTTCAACAAGTAAATGAGTACTAATCCGTGAGGATTCATGAGAGTCAGAAGAAGGGATTATACGCACACTCTGATTTGGCGAATCGGTCCGTACTTCCCAAAAATGTCGTACATCTCCTCTGCCGTGATCTTGTACGGGAGATTCCTGATATACAGTATCCTATTCACCTCGGGAGGTAAACGAATCTGAAATAAAAAATAATAGTGAAATAAAATAAATAACCTTAAATATTTTAGACGTGATGTTTATGCGATTGAATAAATGACATCCAGCGAAAATAACGATCAAAACAAGATGAAACGTACTTTAGGATTGATGCTATTTACAAAAGGGTACTTATAATACCATTAACGGCAATAACACCAACATAGTAATAACATTAACAACAAACATTGCTAAACAGTATACGGATAGCACGACGCTAACGCTAGTTAGCATCGTGTCAAACAAATCAGAACAGTAAAAGGAAACCGGCACTTACGTTAGCTCGTTTTGCTGCTTGCATTGCCATGTCTGCCTGTTTGATAAGACCGCGGACCTAACAATAAAAGTATCGAAAGCTTCAAATGTTTGAGCAAAACAAAGATGCGACGTACTTCCAGCAGCTTGCATGCAGCGCAGGATGATGACGTGTTTCCGGATGGGTCAGAGACACAGGCGACTAGTTCCGCCGAGATCCGCTTGAATTTCTTTTTGTATTTTTGCTTGAATTTTTTTTAAATTGTTTATAATGTAAACATTTTGCTTATATTTTATGTATTGTTTTATCCCATTGTGATTTGCTGTTTGTTTACCTCTATGTTTACCACTTTGTATGTTCCCCTGGTTTCAACAAAGTTCTTTAAAAAAAAGACAATTTCTGCTTCAACTTCCATTTTTCATTCTCTAATTTTAATGTTCATTATTACTGTTATTAAAATAATAGAAAACGATTAAAGCACACATTTACTGTATGTATACTGTATATATCTCTATCAAAACACCAACATTTTTCACATACTGTATTTGTTAATTCGATATGATTCGCCACATTGACCATCTCACTCACTTTAACAACAAACAAACCCAGCGTTGGTATATTTTTTATTAGTTTAAACCACAACACAAGGAGAAGTGCAGCCATGGTCTCAGGGGCACAAAACATGCTACATGTACAAAACTTCGGAATCGGAAACATTTGCCATTGCATGATTTGGTGTACAGTAGCGTACAGTTACAATGGTAGTTGATGGAGCTGCGTCTTCAGTAACAGATCATAATAATAATAATAATAATTCATTTGATTTATTTGGCGCCTTTCGAGCTTCAACATGTGCAGTTGGTGCAAACGTCCGGTTCCGTAGAGTTTGGTCAGAGTTTCAGACCCCGGGATGAAAGTTGTGTGTGGACGGGAAGTTGCGTTTTAAATGCAGTCTGAGTGTAAACAGAAGGAGTGGGATTTTATCTTCACTCCGTCTGGTGAAACACACAAAAAATAATACGTGCATATTCATTCATATGCAAAATGTATTCCGTTAATATTAAAGGCTTGAAAAAATTAATTTGAACGTTGTGATGGAATCGCACACTGTAATTGTGTGACATTTTTGCTTTTTAACCGATATGAATGTATAGTAAAGTTTACAGGTACGTTCATCCTGGATTAACCCTTCTCCTGAGAAGAACATTCTGGGCATCAGGTTGGACGTCTCCTCTTCCTAGACCTGAATCACATGTCATGTGATCAAATCCTACTCATGTCATGTGATCAAATCCTACTCATGATCATTTTCAAAGAGCCACAGTGGCTCTTTGACTTTTCCCGGCCTATTGCAGTAATTTAACTATTTTAATCTTGAAGTTGTTTTTTACTCATAAGAATTATTTTCAAATTTTTGTTTTCTGCTAGTATTGCTTTGCACTTAAGAACTACAGTAAATATTCCACAATTGTTTCGGCCCTCCACTATATTTTCTGTGGCCCACCCGTGACAAAATAAAAGTCCTTCTTGAACGTTTAAATTGAAATGCGGCTGTATATTATTTATAAGTTGTTTGTTATTATTATTTTAAATGTCTGCCATTATTGCTTTGCCCCTAAGAACTACAGTGACTATTCCGAGAGATTTAGTCTTTCGTTTCGGCCCTCCACTATATTTTCTGTGGCCCACCCGCGACAAAATAAAAGTCCTTGAACGTTAAAATTGAAATGTGGCTGCGCTGTGGTTATTTTGGACCGGTGTGAGGCTTCCGGTCATCCAGGACGGAGGAAAGTACCATGCAGAGAAACCACGCTGACCTTCACCCACAGCACAAGCGAGATCTGTCTCTCTCCATTTACCACGCAAATACAAATCTGGAGAGCAATGAGTAGCGTTACTGGCTTGGTGGACGATACGCTGTATATTGGTACACATAGCTAGCATCGGTAAACTTCAACAATAAATAGTAGCGTTGTTTAATATAGCGCGTCCATGATGTGCGAGCTCTGGTGGATTCAGAACGTATAGAAGGAACTGTGCACACTCGTCACATCTTGGCAGTTAGTTTTGACAACTCGTGTGTGTGTGTGTGTGTGTGTGTGTGTGGCAAAGTGTGTATTTATGCATACATACCTGCATACATACAATCTATAAGTGTGTGACATTGTGTGTATACACAAGTAGATAAACAAACACACACACACACGCACACTTACACATTATATGTATAGGGCTGTGCAATTGTTCTTGTTATGTGCAATATCTTTATTGTTATTCACTTTTACTTAAGTGTATTATATTGAACATTTTTTTGCAGTACATTTTTTTTTGTTTCATATCATTATAGTTCTTTGTGTGAGCAACTGTGACAGGAAAAGCATTTTCCCCCTGGGAATTTGAAAAAAAAAAAAATAAAGTTTTTTTTATTTAATTTAATAGGGGACTAGAATACAGTCTTTTAATGAAAGTTATTTATACAGTAGTTGCTGTTTCTTTTGGGATAATTTTTAATTGTTTTAGTTTTTTCACTTCAGTGGACAAAATAAAAATGGAAAAACTAAATATCTGATCAATATATATGTGCGGACGATTCTCATCTTAAACGCAAAAAAATAAAAAATTAAGTTATATTTAAGACATTTTTGGAACAATTAAATTAAATTCATTAAATTGTTAGTATTGGAAAAAAAATGTATGCAATAAATATTGATTGCACAGCCCATAATATATATACATATATATATATATATATATATATATATATATATATATATATATATATAAATATATATATAAAATAATTATTATTATATAATAATATATAATTGAACTTTTATTAGTCCCTATATATATATATATATATATATATATATATATATATATATGTATATAAAAACACACACATTGTTTATATATGCACACACTCATGCGTACAAATTCTACAATATTATACGTACCTGCATTATACGTGTTTACATACCTACTGGTAAATTTCTCTGTTCTGATTGGTCGGCTCGTATGGCTGATGGTGTGTGTGTGTGTGTGTGTGTGTCTGAAGGTGTGCTTTTGTGCGGGTGCATATGTGGAATCTGTCAGCACGGAACATTCTCATGCACACGAGTGTTTCAAACACAGGAAGCGGGTCACTGAAGGTTGTCCAAGCATATTTTTTCTCAGTGGACGTAGCTGCAAACTGAATGGAACGCGGATCTTCGGGCCCTGGTTCATTTCTGCAGGTCGCACTGCAGCAGTAATACGATGGACGGGTCGCTCTTCGCCGCCTCTTTGAACTCCTCCAGCGAGATCTGGTCGTCGTTGTTCTTATCCATCTTGCTGAAGATTTTGTCGACCCGCTGCTGGGGTGTCAGGCCGTCCTCGTTCATCTTCATCATGATAACTGTCCCCACCATCTTGTAAATGGCCTTGGGAGGAAGAGAGTGGGAGCAGAATGGGCGTTAAAAGAGGTAAAGCTTTCACACTGGTCTGTTCTGCTAATTATGTAATGTGTCTGGTCATAGAAAAATGGATGGATGGAAAATATATACAGTATATCGTATTATCTGGACTATAAGCCGCTACTTTTTTCATAGGTTTTGAACCATGTGGCTTATACAATAATATTAGAGAGAGAGAGAGAGAGAGAGAGAGAGAGAGAGAGACAGAGAGAGAGAGAGAGAGAGACAGAGAGAGAGAGACAGACAGACAGACAAACAATAGAAGAAAAAAAAAAAAGAAAAATTTGTATTTTGGAAACATATCAACATGTATATGTGTAAAAAGACAAATTTTATGAATGATAATAAAATAATAATAAAAGGCCGATATTTATAATAACAGTAAGATAATACAGTGTAAGTCTTTTATATTCACTTCTAAAGATATAAAGAGGAAGAGGAAAAAATGTCTTAAAAGATAAAACAGATGGATCGATTACACAAATACAGACATACAAAAAGACAGACAGACAGAGAAATATAAAAATATCAATACGTAGATGTACAAAGCATAAATATGTAAAAAGACAGAGAGATGAATAATAAACAATTTTTTATAACATAAAAGAAAAAAAGAGGACAGACAGACAGATAAAAGACAGAAAGGACAGATAGACAGATACAAAACACAACGATGGAATGCTGGATTTATGAAAACAAAGGACATACAGACAGATAAAGATAAAGATAAAAGACAGAATGATAGAAGGCTGAATTTATGGAAAAAAAAAAAAAAAAAAAAGGACAGACAGACACACAGATAAAAGACAGAATGAAAGAATGCCGGATTTAAGAGACAGACAGGACAAAAAGTCGATTTGGATGAAAAGTGTCAAACTAAAAAAGTTGAAAAGTGTAAAGATGGCGTGTACGTAACAGTGAGCCCAGATGACAGGGATTATGGGACGTCCCACCTCGATGATCTCCAGCATCTCCACCCGCGTGATCTTGCCGTCTCCGTCCAGGTCGTACATGTTGAAGGCCCAGTTGAGCTTCTGCTCGAAGCTTCCGCGCGACGTGATGGAGAGCGCGCAGATGAACTCTCGGAAGTCGATGGTGCCGTCTCCGTTCTTGTCGAAGGTTCTGAAGGCGTGCTGAGCAAACTTGGAGGCATCACCGTAGGGGAAAAACTGGGAGAACAGAGAACGCACCATCAGAACATCTGGCCAGACCACAACACATTCCAGAAACACACAGAATTTTTACAATAATGAAGACTTAAAACAGACAAGCAAATAGTACACACACACACACTTTTTTTTTTCAAAATGTTTTGAACTCATATAAAGAATAGACATTTTTCTTTTTAAAGACTTTTTCTCATATCGTCTTTGCGTTGGTCTCAGACTAAAAAAAGCGCTATATAAATAAACTTGAACACACAAATGTGGGAGAAAAAAATGCATAATAAGCACAAACATACATTTGTATCTCCAAACATAAATTATTAAGTCTCCAAACATAAATTAAGCACAGTCTATACACTTTTGGACCTTTACATATATGCATAAGTTTGTGCATGAATTAATATTCATGATGAGATTTGGCACAAAATTATGCAAAGCTACTGTAAATGCATGAAATATTTATTGTGTGTGTGTGTGTTTGTTTGACTGTACATACCATGTGTGTATATAGGTGTGTGCTTGTTTGTTTTGAAGTTTGTTTTGTCTGTATATATTTGTGTTTGTAGAGTATGTACAGTAAGCAAACACGACTTTTTGGAAAATTAACATGACATATTTTGTGTGTGTATGTAGATGTGTGTATGTATATACTGTACAGCACTTATACATGGTTGTCTGTGTATGTACAGTATGTGTGTGTGTGTGTGTGTGTGTGTGTGTGTAAGGTTGTCTGTATTTGTATGTATGTGTATATGTACAATATGCAAACAATCATTTTGTAATAAAAGTACCAGAAAAATGTTTTTTTTTTGTGTTTGTGTATGATATATCTATATATCTGTCCATATATGTAGGTGTACATATGACTGGCTGTCTGCATTCGAATGTGTGTGTGTGTGTGTGTGTGTGTGTGTGCAGTATGTTAATGTGTGTATGTATATACTGTTCATATGCGTGGTTGCCTGTACTTGTATGTATATATGTATACTGTATATGTAGATGTGTGTGTATTCGTATGTATGTATGGTACGTGTAAATGTACAAGATGCAAACGATCATTTTGAAAAAGTACCACAAAAATTTGTTGTGTGTGTATGACATATCTATATTTGTACAATTGATGTATGTGTGTATATACACGCATGGTTGTCTGCGGTTGTGTATGTCTGTGAACATGTACAGTATGGTAATTAATTTTGAATGTATAAATGTACAGCATTACTAGATGTGCGCATTGGAATGTGTGTGTACAGTATACGGTATGTGGGTGTGTTTATGTAAATGTGTGGATTTAATTACATGCGGTCTGAAATTATATATGTATGCAAACATTTTTTTGGAAAAAGTGAAAAGTGTGTGTGCGCGTGTGTGTGTGTGTGTGTGTGCCTAACATTAGGCTGTTGTGTCTTTGGTTGGAGACACCAGGGGGAGATAAAGACCCTCAAACCAGCAGCGAGTTACTGATGATGACACGGACACAACACAGAAGTGAAGAAGTGAGATTCACAAATGGTGATATTCTCGTACACATGAGTGGACAATATATAAGTATTTACAGAGTACAGGCTTTTATGCTCACAGACGCACACACCCACACACTCACTTAAACATGTACATATATAAACACACAAACACACACACCCCACACACTTGTACATTTACATAAACAAATACTCACACACCCACACACTTAGTTAAACATGTACATATGTAAACACACACACACAAACACACACACCCCACACACTTGTACATTTACATAAACAAATACTCACACACCCACACACTTAGTTAAACATGTACATTTATAAACACACACACACACACACACACACACACACACACACACTTATACATGTACATACATAAATACACACACATTCGTAAGCACCCACACATACATTTACACATATTAACACACACACACATAGCCACATTGCATTTACATAAATAATTACACACACACACACAATACACAAACTACAACACTCGTTCTTAAATACACAA
>MU204220.1:52980-80073 GCA_017309775.1 Paedocypris sp. Pulau Singkep
AGAGAAAATAGAGCGGAATGGAATAGAAGAGAAAGAAAAAAGAAAAATATAGAAAGAGAAAGAGAGATGGTGTATCTGAGAGAAAATGAGGAGATGGGAGAGATGGAAAGAGCATGGTAGAGATAGGTACAAAAAAAAGAGAGAAGGGTGAGTGTGTGGTGGTAAGTAAGAGAGAGAATGAAAAATAGAGTGGTAGAGAGCAAAAGAAGTTAGAAAGAAAAGGAGAAGGTGGAAGATAAGGAGATAGAGACGACAGATTTGAGAATGTTAAAGAGAAAGTGAGAGATAAAGGTAAAGACAGAGAAATTTTAAGAGAGTAAAAATGAGAAAAACAATCAGACAAATGTAGTGGACGGGAGAGTGCTAGAAAAAAACAGTGAAAAATAGAGAACACAAGAGTGAGAGAGAGAGATAAGAGAGAGCGTAAAGAAATTAGATAAAAATAGAGAGAGGGAGAGAGATCTGTGTTTGTGTGTGTGTGTGTGAGAGAGAGAGAGAGCAAGCGAGCGAGAGTGGAAGTGTGACAGAGAGAGAGAGAGAGAGAGAGAGAGAGAGAGAGAGAGAGAGAGAGAGAGAGAGAGCGGGAGAAGGCAGGGTAAGTGAGAGAAGAGATTGAAAAAGAGATTGAGAAGAGTTAAAACAGAGATGAGAGTAGAAAAAAGAGAGAAGAGAAGAGGTGAGAACGGGAGAGAGAGCGAAACTGCGTAAGATAAAAAGGGGGACAGAGATGGAGAGAGAGTAAAGAGAGAGAGAGAGAGAGAGAGAGAGAGAGAGAGAGAGAGAGAGAGATGGATAGAAAGAGAGAGAGAAGAGAAGAGAATAGAGCAAGAGAGAGTTGGAGAGAGTAAAGAGAGAGATTGAGAGAGAGCAAAAGAGAAAGAGAGAATAGAGTGAGGAAGAGAGAGAGAGAGAGAGAGAGAGAGAAAGGGGAGAAAGAGTAGAGAAGAGTAGAGAAACAACAGTTTCTCAGGAAGAACTGAGTGAGAGAAAAGGGGGGGCGGGGGTGAAGAGAGAGAGCGATTAAGAGAGACACAGAGAGAAAGATTAAGAAAGAGAAAGAGAAAGAGAGTTAAAAAGTCAGAGAGAGAGAGAGATTAAGCGGGAGAGAGAGAGAGAGAGAGAAAGGTTTTGCTACTGGTAATTAATTTTCAGACCTCAGCTGACAAAAGAGCAGCCGCGCTGATGATAATGATGCTAATTCAGTTTCCGTCGGAGCAGCATTTGATTTTCAAGAAAATGGCAGAGTAACAGACTGATCGGTCTCTCCTCCGAGCCGACGCTGAAGATCTCTGCTCTCCTTCCCACGCACACGCCGTTCGGAATCATCTAGAATTCCTCAGGTAACGCTTCTACATCAGGATGTTTCACAATCACGACTCGCTTGTGATATTGCAGCAGAAATAAAAATGAAAAGAGACTAAGAGTTCAAAATAAACCATCCTTTTCCAAAAGCAAAACGTAAAAAACACTCTTAAAGCGTAAAAACACACAAAAGTGAACAAAACTGAACAGAAACGTTCAACTAGCCAATCAGAGAGCAGTGTACTAAGCCCCGCCCCTGCCTGGAAAAAAATGCGTATTACTAGCTTTTTGCCATTAGCATAAATCTGAATCTATACAACTTAAAACAGAATTCACACGCAAAAAAATCATTAAAAAAAGCCTCTTTTAATTTAACTTAAATAAAAATAAACGTTGATGATTCTTTTTTACTTGATGACGCCTTTCTAAGCACTCAACCTTATATTGTATATACTGTACATGTAAAAATTGTAAAACAGATTGTAAAAAACAGACATATATCACAAAAACATAGACATAACAAGCGTTTTAATAAGCGACGTAAAATTAGATAGACATCACACCATCTCCACTCCATTCGCGAAACGGCCAGATTAATTATCAAAGTATGAATAGACGCACTATAAATCTATGTTCTACTGTTAAATTGGATTCTTTCTTCGACATAACACAAAGGAGAAATTCTGAGCGCCGACCGCACTACAGCAAAATCTTCAAGGCCGGATTTCCAGTGAATACACGTCAATCTCGCACAAAGCTTTTTCTCGGCTTCCCGACTTCAGAATGGCACCTCATTTCCAGAAGGTCCTTGGCTTCCAGTTGAGTGGCTTCACGCAACGTCCGTTTTCAGAAAGATCTCCATTCACGTCCCCACAAAGCAAAAAAAAACCCATGGTCCTCATAAAGCAGGTTCAGCTCACACACAAATTCCATCATTAGACACAATGATGCAGATGAAAGGAGACGTTTCTATTTGTTGCATCACTTTTGGATGGAAAACCGGATGATAGAAGATCTTACAGATGCCGATGCTCTAAAAGGGTCACTGTTGTTCCTCAAAGGAACCGAAAACCGCACTAGCTCCCTCCATCTTCTATTTCAGAAGCATCAGTGCTATTTCTGCAGCAACGGAGCTGGAAGAGAATGCGCCGTCTCCACTGAGAATACCACACAGGCTGAATGGATGTTCTAAAATGATTCTGCCTTCACATGACTGCTGTAATGCAGATTAAGCCCTTCGGTGGAGCACACACGGACCACACAGCTGAGCTCATCTTCTAAACGCTCCACAAAATGACGTGTCATGCTGCAAGAACTTCCTAAGAAGTGTTATGATGACTACACGAAAAAAAAGTCCAGGGATTAAACGGGGATAAACGGAGATTAAAATTAAATGCCGGACCTGTCCTCATAGTGTCCGTGTCCTCATAAACCGGACAGATTATGTCTTGAGTGAATTAGCACATCCAATTCACGACAAGTCGTTCTCTTTCTTTCACGATTTTAAATTGCGACCTTGAGAACGTCAGTACACTGTAGGAGAAATACTGCAACCCAATTCATAACGCAGTTATTACAGTGTCGTAACCAACAACGGAGAAGTTAAATGCAACATGGTTGGTCTGCTTTGGAATTATTTTTTTGGAATTCTCGCATAGCCTGCGTACATTGCACAACATCAGATCTTTGTACCCGATTTCATTACAAATTAGTCGACTTTAACTAAAAAAGCTACTTGAAAAGTCACTCCCTGGAGATGGATCTCTGCGCAATTCCCAACCAAAGCAACGTTCTCCAGGACTTCAACAACACACTACAGGGTTTGAACGCAATTCCTGGGCATTTCTCCCTTCGTTCAGGATAATGACATTCACTTATCTCCCTGCTCATGCCCAGAAGAAAAGGCCTGTAGATGTCCTGCACTCCGTTTCTACATAAACATCACGCACAGCTTCTCAGACGTGTCCACCTGAGGCTCAGCCGATGTTTGCTTGTTCAACAAAGCAAATCCAGATTCATCAGCTCAACTTTATTGAGTCACACTGTTGGCATTTCCAAATTATCAATAGCGTGTATTAAACAAAAACAAAGAAAAAATCCTCCATTTATCACTCCAACACGGGAATTTGCGCACGCAGAACTCATTTTGTATGTATTGTGTTGTTATTAAGTGCACGCGCATCCTGCAGCGGGAAGATGCAGAAACATCAGGACCGTTATGTCGAACAGCATCGCGGAACTTACCCGTGCGAAGATGGTTCCTATCGCGGGCGAGCGTGAGCGTGTCTGGCGAGGGAGGGAACGCGGTTGGACCGGGGGTGAACGGTTCCTCGCGCGCGCTGTGACGTGACGCGACACGGACACGCGGACGGAGCTCCGGGTGTCTGTGCGGCTGCCCTGCGCTCGGGTGGTGCGGTGGTTTGTGGGTCTGTTGATGATGAGGAGGATGATGATGCCGCCTCGCTCCGAGCGACCGAACTCGACGAGCGCGGAGAGAAAATGACATCAGCAAGTCAGTGAGCCGGACGCGGACGCGCGCGCGCGGTCTTTAATATTTGCTTCGGAGTGACTTATACAATCACTTTCGCTGATCTGTGAATAAAGGGGCTTTTATATAACGGACACAAACTTCGTTTGACAAACTCGCTGACTTTTAAGTAGATTTCTGCTGCACGTGAGGGTTTTAGATTCTGGGCTCAAATATAACGGTTTTGTGACAACAGATATGTATATTTGTGGAGAATTGGTGAGGTGATATCTCAGTGTTGGACAACATGTTTTGAAGAATTATTTTAAATTAGCGATAAAGGACGACAACTACGTTTTAACCATTAAAACATGAAAAAAGTGAAATATATTCATATTCTTTGATGTATGCGTGGATAATTAAGTGCATACTGGATGGATGGATGGATGGATGGATGGATGGATGGATGGATGCAGAGGTGTACCAGACACTCCAGTAAAAGTACAGACACTGATTGTAAAATTACTCTATTACAAGTAACAAGTCACCAATTTCAAAAACACTTGAGTCAAAGTAGCAGAGTATTCCATTTGAAAATAACTTAAGTATTTTACTTGCACTGAATTAAGGCAAACAAATTAAAAATAAAACTCCCAGAAATGTGAAAAACTCTATTCATGAGGTTTTGTTTTCTAATACAAATAAACACCATAAACACCTCAATGTTTTGAAAATTAGAGTAACTTATCCACTAAAATGTAGTGGGGTAGATAGTACAGATATTTATTCACAAATGTAGTCCAGTAGAGAGTAACAAGTACAAGTACAAAGTAGCAAAAACATACTTAAGTAAAGTTACAAAGTCTATTAGGATGGATGATTGATGAATAGATGGATGAATGGATGGAAGGTTGATAGATGGGTGAATAGATGGTTAATGGTTGGACAGTTAGATCGTTGGTTGGATAGATGAAAGTATGGTTGATGGATAAATGATTGATGGAAGGTTACTTGATGGGTGGACGAATGGATATATTGAAGGTAAGATGGTTAGATGGTAAGATTGATTGATGGTTGATAGATTGATGATTGATTGATCAATGATTGTTAGACTGATGAGATGATAGATGGATGAATTAATTGATAGATGGATGAATGATTGATGGATGGGTTGATGGATGGTTAATGGATGGATGGTTAATGGATGGATGGTTAGATTGTTGGATGGTTGGATAGATGAATTTATGGTTGATGGATGTAAGATGGATTAGGAGTAAGAGGACTGATGGAAAGTTAGTTGATGGATGAACGGATGGATGGATGTATTTTGATCTATCTCTTTTTTTAACCGTTACAATCCAAAACTGTGCTTTCAGAAGAACTGGAGCGCGTAATATGAATACCGTATTTATGCAAATATAAGCACCCCTGATCTTTCAGGCACACAAAAAAAATGTTGTGCTGCGACCGAGCGTTTTGATTGTGTCTGTTTCTTGGATTTTGTTTTACTCCTTGCCTGTGTTCTTCATTTTTGACCGTTTCGACACACTGGACTTGTTTTTAGCCGGTAGCGCTAAGCTAAGCGGTCGTGGTTTGTAGTCTCTGTTTGATGTAATATAACATATTGCACTATATTTAGTTTAATCTTACTTCTTCCAGTGTTTTTATGTCTCTGTTAAGAGTCATGTGTGTCTATGTTTCTTTCTTTTTATTTCTGTTATTGAGCCAATAAAAACGTATACTGTAGCACATTATAGCTATAACTATGGCCTACGGACCATTGTTTAACATTATATAGACACACACACGCGCCGCTGCATAAAGACGACGCGTTTCTGTTTATTTGTGATTGTTCCTGACTTTGAAGCTTATATATATTTATATAAATTGAAGCTTATATTCACGGACATATTCAAAATCTGCGATTATCAGCACCCCGCAAGTTTTGAGTGTCGAAAATTTGAAAAAAAAAAGGGAGGTGCTTATATTCGCGCAAATACGGTAATTATAAATAAATACTGTGGGTATGAGTGAGAGTTGTTCCTGACATGAAATACAGAAATATTTAGGCTTATATTTACGCGCATATTCAAAATCTACGACTATAAGCACCCCACAAGTTGTTGAGCGTCGGAAATTTGAATAAAAAAAAATATTCGCGAAAATACGGTAATTATAAATAAATACTGTAGGTTTGAGTGAGAGTGTGAATGTGTGGGTCCACGAATCATCGGCCTTCACATGACGTTTTATCCTTTCATCCAGGTTGACAGTGGACTACAGCAAACACATGCTAATCCATTCAACACTGTTCAAACGAATAACACTTTCAAGCGCCATGACCGTCCCTTATAGACACCCGGCCGGGTCAGTGCGAATCACAAGCTCCTGCTGAGAGCTCACACTGCGGACCACCAGAGGAAGGAAGAGGGGATTTCATCTATTACACTCGGAATCCAGAGCTTTTCCAGCCTCAAAATCACAAACTCTCCTTTCACGCCACAATACATTATACAGCTCGAGCCTCACTCACGCAGAGCTGCCAAACCCCACAGTCACATTCAAATCACATTCCAAAGCTCGGGATCGGAAAACAACAGAGCGAAGCTAATAAGGATATAAAGAGCCGTGTGAAAAATGCAAATGCCGGTGAATGCAAATGACCCGTTGGGTTGACGCTAAATGTCATTCCGTTTGAGCTGCGTGGAAACGAGGCTTTGTGGAGACGCTTTTAGTCCCGCTATTATATTTCTTTGTTTTCCGAACCAGAAAACAAATCAGCCATGTCAATATTCCACATAATAGCATTTCGGCTCCAGGCGTGCTGTACTGTATATAGACTGTCGGAGGCCGAGCGGAGAAGAACCCAGAGGAGTTTGAAGAGCAACTATAGGAGTTGTGCGGAGGGAATTATGGACAAATCAGATCAAGTTCGCCACGTGTCGTCTTTGATTAAATCTGACAGCCACTATCCAGCCGCTCAAGTGAGCAACGTGTGCGCAATCTGCGAACACAGCTGCTGCCAGATTAGCAACTCAGATGATGCTCCTAAAGAGGGAACGCTGGTCCCACAATAGATCGTTACAACAAAAGTTCACAATTGTTGTGGGGTTTTTTTGGCTCGAGTTGAAGTCTTGAACTGGGGTTGCCTGGTTAGTAGAGCTTAGTACTACTAAGTTAGTAGAACCGAGGGATGGGCGATACCACAATTTTAATTAATCGATACAATACTACAGGTCCAGTATCGGCGATACCGATATCAATACTTTTGGCAACTAAGATAAAAAAAAGGGGCGTTATCTTTAAACAGTTAGGGTGTATATGTGTTTATGCCCCAAGGTTTCATAATGCCTTTGTGCTTACATAAAGAGACACCAAAGAGCATGTTCATTTAAATGTTATGAACAAAAAATCGTTAGGGCAAAAAAATCGGAAACTAGTCAATACATCAGTTGATTAAAAAATAAAAATAGTGCCCTGCTCTGTGAGTGGCTGGCCTTAAAACTCTGCCTTGCTGTGATTGGCTGCAGCTCCCCATGACCTAGATATTGCAAAGTGGTTCAGAAAATGGACGAGACTGCTTTGTGTCCGTCTCCATCACTTAAAGTGGCGGCAAATGACTGGAGGAATACCAGCGACGGTGCTGGTTCTGCTGGTTTCTGGACTGCGCCACGCTGATTTCATTAAACTTCTCATTTGGTTGATGTAAAACCAGTCAACGGCCTGTGTAACATGAAAGCGATAGATCACCGACAGGACGTGGACACATCAAAGTTTCCTGCCGAGCCAGAAGCTTCTCTCTGCCGTCCATTACCAGACATAATGAGGCTCCGTGATGATTTCATTTGCTTTGGATCCGTCCAAACACGTCAGTTTATCTGTGGATCTGCTCGGTTTGGTGAGCAACAGAAAGGCTGCGACGATGAAAGAAAGCATTAAAAAGTCATGATTCGGAGACGAGAAGCTCTTGCTGGATCTTTAGCGAAGACGGAGCTGCTGATTGGTTGGGGACAGATTGTTGCTTTGATGATGCGGAGGCGAGAAAAAAAAAAAGATTTTATTTCTCTCTGCTTGAATAACGTGATATATATCAATAAACGGGGAAATGACAGTTGAGAGGCTTCCATATCACAAAAAAGATCGTAACAGGAGTCTTTGAAGAATTAAAATGAACGTTAGATGATTGATTGAATGAACGGATGAAATATTACTATTGAAAGAACAACAGCTTTGGAATTAAAGCATTGGATTCACGAAAGGATGGAGACAGACTGAACATGTATTAGGACAGACAGACAGATTGATCGAAAAGAGAATATAGAAGTTTATTAAAAAAAAGGATGGATGGATGGATGGACGGACTGACAGACACAGACAATTAGAGAGATCGAGAGATCGAAAGATCGAGAGACAGAGAGACAGAGAGACAGAGAGACAGAGAGACAGATAGACAGATAGACAGATAGATAGATGCAAAAAGACAGACAGAGTTGGATAGAGAGAACAAAAAGACTGAAGATGGAAAGGAGGAATGGAAGGACGGTAAACGCGACAGACAGACTGATAGATACAAAAAATGATAGAAGACTGGACTTTAAAAAGGGACAGACAGACAAGACATGAAAAAAGAGATACTAGGGATAATAAGGACACACGAAAAAAGAGATAATACACTGACAAATACATTAAAAGATGAATAAATGACTAGACAGTTTGAGAGAGTGATGATTACTGCATTATTAATTGAAAGGAAAGACAGATAAATAGATAAAAAAGGATGAATTGATAGATGGTGGGATGGAAGGAAAACAGAATAAAAGGTACAGATTCAAAAACAGACAGACATATTTAAAAAAAAAAAAAAAAAAAAGAATAGATACCTGGATGAATGGAAGAGAGGATGAAACTTAATTAAATAAAAACAAAAACCCAATAAAAATATATAAAAACAGCCACCCACTTTTCTACTTCTACAAAAAGCAGGAGACGGCAAGTGGTGAGAAATATATCTATAAAATAATAAATACTAAAGATGAAAGATTTAAGTTCAGTGCATTTATAAAGCGATTTTCACAGTTATAATTGTCTCAAAGCCGCTGTGTGAAATTATAAAAATAGAATATTATTGCATTTAATCCATTAATTCGTGGATGTTTAAGTTTATGACTTTGACCAGTGAGCAAGCAACATGCGACAGTGACCAGGTAAAAAAAAAAAAAAACCTCACTGATTTACTCAAGTACTTTCCACCACTTGGTGGGAGTGAATAAGTGAGAGCGTGAAAATATGTGTTCTGGTCTCTGATTGGTTGACACCACTCCAGGGAGTCCCGCCTTCAGCCCAAGAGTTGCTGGGATTGGCTCACTCTCCCCGAGACCCAGAAATGGAAAAGACGCAGAAAAAAAAAAAAAGTGTATAAATGGAATTTGCAATCCCTCAGTGATGGAGGGAGCACCAGGCCTGACTGCTGGAATGTCTGCAATCTTTTCTCAGCGAGGAAATAGATTGTTAATGCGAACGTCTACGCACCAGATGTGTCCACGTCGTTTCGGGTAAAAAGATGTCAATTATTGTCTGCGGGGCCGGGATATTGAAGCCATCTCGCACAGACCGACCCAACGAGAAATCAAACGTGTGGAGCGAGAGGATAAACCCATCCCTCGTTCCTCCTTCTCTCGATGGGTTTGATTTGTGCTGGGACATTAGATCAGGGCAGAAGTGTGTTCTGGGATCTGTGAAGCTGTACAAGCTCCTGGAGGCATTTCTCGGAGAACAATCTGATGTTGTGATGGCCAATGGAAGGCTGTGTTTCTAATCCATTTGAATTGGGAGAAACTGATTAATTGAAATAACAGAGAACAAAGAGACAATTTATGATAGATAAACAGAGACGGATTCCCTATCTTAATTCGGATTAGGAATTCTTTGTGCAGATACGAGGCAATTGAAACACACGACAAAGTGTGTCGCTAGTCTTAGAAGAAGCTGGATTTGAAGTGCAAAGTGTTTGATGAAAGCAGGAATGTAAACATTGTAACCATTGTAGTTGTAAACAATGAATTGGCAAACATTGTAAATGTAAACATTGTTATTTGTGATCATAAACATTGAAAACAATTAACTGTAATTATAAACATTGTAAATGCTATCATGGGTAATTGCAAACGATAAGATTGAAAACATTGGTAATTGTAAACAATGTTATTGTAAGCATTGCAAATGTAAACAATTAAACCGTCATTTAAACTAAAATGCCATTTTTTGTTTGTTTTATATTTATATTTAAATATATTTATATATATAGTATATATATATTTTATTTATTATTATTTTTTTTAATTACATTTTGTTGTAAATGTTCCAATAATACTTTATGCCTTTCTTTGAAAAGGCATATTACATTATTATTATTATCATTATTATTATTATTATTATTATTATTATTTATATTATTATTTATATTAGTGTGTTGGTCTGTGCTGGTTCTCTTCAGGTTGAGTTTACACATCATCTCCAGATGTTTCTGGTTCCCAACAACAACCCAAAAATGCTGGTATAATGTAAACAACGACAAAAAAAAAAAAAAAAAAACGCAATTTAAAATTTAAAATTCCATTGGAAAAAAATGACACCCATTTATTAAGTGATATGAAATCAGTCTTGTCAGTTGTGATGCACCACGTCTGATGTTTTGGTTGCAGAAGAAGCTTTGAGATGTACACGAGTGTTTATTCCTCTAGCGACACGGGAGCTGCGAATGAATATTGATCTGTAGGTAATTCAAATTCCCCACAAATCCTGTTTGAATGCGCGGAGCTGACTTCACGATTTACTCTCCTGTCAGCAGCGGCAGATGGAACGGCCCGGAGAAATGTCCAACAGAGCGACGCCTCGCCGCTTAAAGGAGCTCGTTTGAAATTAGTTACACTGCGTCAGAGAAACTGTAAATCATCCGTCCGTCTGTCCAGTTTGGCTTTTTAACCATAAATTAGGTTTAGAGAGGCAGGTGGATACAGACGGAGCAACACTGAAGGCCCAAAGGCACAGCTCAACACTGATTTATATTTACTGTACATACAGTATATTCTATATTTACACACTCCCGTAAACACATATACACACGTGTATATGCATGTTGCTATATATATATATATATATATATATATATATATCAATATATGTATAGTAGATAGATATATAGACAGATAGATATACACACGTGTGTATAAATATAAAATATACGTGCATCTATGCAAATCTCTTTATATAAAATTTGTACATCCACATATCTATACATATTTTTCTAATCACTGTTATTTACAATCAATCAACGAATCAATCAACTGACCAAATCAACCAAACAAATAAATCAACCAACTAAAACCAACCAACCAAATTAATCCATGAACAGACCAATCAACGACCAGTCATTCAACTGACCAAATCAATCAACCAAACAGATCAACCAAACAAATAAATCAACCAACCAATCAATCAAATCAATCATTAAACCGACCAATCATTTAACCAACCAAATAAATCAACCAAACAACCAAACCAAACCAAAATCTAAATCAATTTAATTCAAATAATCAACCAATTGACCAATCAACCAACCAATAAGGCAACCAATCAATCAACCAACCAACCAACCAACCAATCAATTAATTAATGAATCATTCAACCGACCAATCATTCAACCAACCAAAAAAAAAAAAAAAAAAAAAAAAAAATCAACCAAACAACAAACCAATTCAATTCAATTCAATTCAATTCAAATAATCAACCAATCAATCAATCAACCAACCAACCAACCAACCAACCACTCAACCAATCAAACAAACAAACAAACAACCAACCAACCACTCAACCAATCAAACAAACAACCAACCACTCAACCAATCAAACAAACAACCAACCAACCAACCAATAAACCAACCAATCAAACAAACTATCAATCAATCAATCAATCAATCAATCAATAAATCAATCGATAAACCAATCATTCAACCCATCCATGTGCAGATGTAAAAAACATACAAAAAGACTCCTTAAACACAAGATGTTTTTCCGTTCCAGCAGAACAGACTCTTCGTAAAGTTGAAGCCGCATTTGGAACCGACAGGGACAAAGGATTCGACACTGAAAGGAGACTTCAGATGTGAAAAGCTGCAGCAGTTTTGCGGACTGAAAGAGAGTCTGGCCGCGTGAGGGATTATTTCCCCTCCCTGCATGTCACGAGCATGAAGGCCCGGAGCACTGCAATGCAGCAAACCAGATCCATACCATCAGTTAACAACCCAACCAATCAATTATCCGCATTCGCAGCGAGCAAACACACGGCTAATAAACGCTAACTCCAGCATGGAGAAGCACGACCTGCCGTAGACCAGCCTTGTCCTCCGCTTAATCCAGATCAGGACTCACTTTATAGCTCACAATCCAGAATTTGCCGCAACTAAGGAGCAACCAAAAAAAAGTGGGAAAGTATTTTAAGATTTTTCTCACTCCACCTGATGCATTCCGTATTTATGCGAATATAAGCACCCATTTTTATTTTTTTTTTTCAATTTTAACGCCAAAAACCAAAAACATTCGGGGTGTTTCTAATCGCTGATTTCAAATATTCTCGTAAATATAAGCGCTCATTTAATTAAATAATGGTTCTGGAGGCGCATGTGAGTTTTTATTGGCTCAATAATGCAAAGGCTCATGGGAATCAGTTAGCAGCAAAGCATGATGTGAGTTTCCACCCTTAGAATAGATTGTTTTATTTTTTTTTTATTAAGTAAAACAACACTGAAATGATATGAGTCACAAGTTGGTCTTTTTTAATCAAAGAAAAAATTGTAATTTAAAGAAAAAAATGTGCAATTTAGCAAGAAACAAAAAATATATTTACTGTATTTATATATTATTATTATTATTATTATTATTTTGTGCCTGAAACATCAGGGTGGTGCTTATATTCATATTTTTTGTTGGCAATGATGGTCTTTTATATTGGGTGGCAGGGTGGAGCAGTGGGTAGTGCTGTTTGGTAAAGACTCACCTTGATCTCCATGTGGGTTTCCTCCAGGTCTCCGGTTTCTTCCCACAGACCTAAAACAAGCAATTCAGGTGAGTTGGAGTTGGAATTGACCATAGGTGTGAGTGAGAGTGTGAATGTATGCCACGCTCTGATCGGCTGGCCAATAATCCAGAATGTGTTACCCACCTCATAACTGTATTGGGCGCCTGCTCCCTGTGACCCAGAAGTGGTAGAAACTTTTGGCTTGGATAGAGATGCCCAGATCTCGCTCTGAAACGATTGACGGAATTCCAGGAATCAAACCAGATTTTGGTCTTTGGATGGCGTTACCATATTTCAGACGATACTTTCACCATACGTTGAGCAGATGTTTAGTTGAGCTTCAGGATAATTTTGACTCAACACTTGTGGGTGTGGTCAGTGCGTGTTCCGCCTTCATCCCTAGAGTTGCTGCGATTGGCTCCAGCTCCCAGTGACCAATAAATGGAAAAGCAATTTGAACAATAAATAAGTTGCAATATTCACTTCATTTGTGGATCTCCTACTCAATGACTAAATCTTGCAGCACGAACTGGCACATCCATTGCCCAACTGGCTCAGTAGACGCCTGCAAGGTTGTCCCTGTGGGTTGCTAATCCAGAGATCTCGAATTTCTTTCTCTCCAAATTGGTGCCAACAGAGCATTGAATTCCAAGAACCAGCCAGAGGAAGAAGCATCAGCTCGTCTGGAGACCTCAGTGGGTTGAGAGTCAAATCATCGATGTGGATAACCATCTCTTGTTCGGCTTTTTCCACACACCAGCAGGGAAGCAAATCAAGACTTTGAATGAAGGATCATCCTCCTTAGATTAGAAATCAAATGAAAGGTTGTGAAGTTGTCCGCAATGAAAATCTTTCAAAGTACCAATGTCTTCAATCATTCATCGAACTTTCCGTCTGGCTTTAACTGAATTAGCTGAACTGCTAAACTAGAAACAAGCAAAATGTTTTTTTGGTCTCCAACTTGTGATCGCTTTCCACAAATGGAAGAATTTCCACAAATTGGAGTTGACTTTTGAGTACCAGAACTCTTGTTTTTGGGCCAATTGGCTATTAACATTTTACTTTGTAAGTCGTGAAACTATGAAACTTTCCAAGCTGCCCGTCAATTGTCAGAAGACATGTTCCCATCGTGCCTGGACCTTCAGAACCAGCCTAAATTGTTCATTTATTCATAAGACAATCACAACATGTTATAACAAGGCTGGACCCATGATGTCAAGGAAGAAGTTGAAGTGTTTCGTTGCTTTTAAACATGGTGTGTGTGAATACTATCGAGCTAAGCCTGAAATTGTTCATTACAATGCGGGATTTTGCGGCTCTTTACATTTTTTCGGCAGCAAATCCAGCTTCAAACTATCTGGACAACTGATGCAACAAGATACTGGAACCCAAGAGAGCAAAATCATTTCTATATTTCTAGCAAACTTTGTTCTGGAGATCCGTTTTTAGTTTTGGCCACCACATCATACGAATTATCCCAAGGATTCTGTCGAAATCTCATCGACAGGAAGTCCCAAACACAACTTGAATTCGGTACCAAAGTTTAGCTTGTGAACAGGAGCATCTTTTTTTTTTTTTATGTCTACAGCAACCGCTTCAGTTTCTCATCCATCTGTGATCTTCTCCTTGGATTCGATTTGCGAGAACAAATGAGAAACAGACTCCAGAGCAAACAAGGACGACTACGTTGAACGCGGGACCGAATATTGCACGCACTCACATAGAAAATTGTATCAAATGATCTCGTGTGGGTTGACTGAAGACCTATTGCTATGGAAACAGACTATGCATCCCATTCTCTGAAAGTGTTTGCTTCTTTCTCAGCACTGTCACATCGCTGCTGTCAGGGAACCAAGCCCGGACTATGAATATGCATGTGGTGCCACCTGTCCACGCCATGACTGCTACATCACGCTCAAAATTAGCTTCATCACTCTCTTCGCAACCAATATAAAGAAGATGACAGCTGGATGCTGTCACTGCTCCCGGACCCAGAAATGATGCTGACAAAAAACTGGAATATTTCAGCAGCTTCTCGCTGTTTCGATGATACAGGATGTTAATCGGGCCAAATGTTGATGGCTCACTTTATTAGGGACACTAACTAGTACCGGGTTGGGAATGTCTTGAGAACGGCCTGATCATTTGTCGGATAGATTCACAAAGCTACTGGGAATATCGTCAAGAGTTTATGGTCCATAATGACGTGAAAACATCACGCAGATGATGAAGATGAAGATCTCCCGCTCCACCACATCTAAAGGTCTCGACTAGATTGAGATCTGATGATTGTGGTGGCCTTTTCAGTACGGTCAACTGGTTCTCACGTTCAAGAAACCTTTATGACGTGGCAGGAAGTAGCCGACAGAAGATGGAAGCACTGTGGTCATAAAGTGATGGTCAGCAACAACACTCAGATTAAAAAGTTGCTCATTTGGAACTTATTATATAAAACCTACCAAATATTCTCCGTACCATTAAGGTAGACAGAAGTCTAGATGGATCTATGCGTTTCACATCTAGCTCGTTTTAAACGAACCGAACCCAGATCGTTTAAAGTGAGCCAGAAAGAGAACCAGCGGAAAGTGATCCCAGTCCGTTTGCTGTTCACAACCTAGTGGACTCAGAGGAGAAGCCAGTTCTGTTTCTGCTCCTCTTCAGCAGTGAAGAAGATCCCAGATCCTTTCTTGTTCACACATGAATCGGTTCATTCCGAGTTCCGTTAATACAAATTGTCTTCGTTTTTTGTGAGATCAAAAGAAAAACTTTAAAAAAGGGCTTTTATAAATAAAAATTAAAACTAATAAATTATTGGAAGGGTTTTTATGGGTTGAGAAGAGTTGTCGTCTCCTATTGTCAATCGAAATGCTTCACATTTACGTTCGTTTTTACATTTTTCGCTCGCAATTACGTTTGTTTTATTTGATTTTTCGTTCGTTTTCGTTTGGATTTCAGCCACTCATCTGATTCCATAGTTTTCCCCCTTAAGTATTATTTGCGGATTGGCAGGTACCAAACCCTTCGTGTGCGACACGCGAATCGAACAGTGAAGTGGACCGAGATCTCTTCGCTTTCACATACCACAAAATAATCGAACCACAAACGATCCCTCAAACGAATCGCACTTAGACCCCCTCCGAAGGTGGACCAGGCTCGGTTCGCATTTGGGACGGTTTAGGGGCGTCCCATGCGTCCCAGGTGTGTTCACATATACTCTCCGAACCACTCAGAGTGCGTTTGAAAGGGTTAGTTGATGCCAAATTTCGATCTTACCATTTGAATGTTATAAAAATGTAAATATAGTGCTTGTAGGATTAGGGTTGGGGTTAGGGGTTACGGGTTAGAGGGGCATAGTCGACCCGATCAGAACTCTAGTTTGAGGCCTGGTCGAGGGTCTTTCTGCGTGCAATTTCGACGTCACACATGCGTGGTTTTCCTCCGGGTTTTCGGTTTCCTCTCATTAGTCACACTGAACATCTGGAGTAAAATTCCAAATGTGCAGCTCCCGGTGACCCAGAAATGGAAAAGTGGTGCATAAAATAGCTAGATGGATCAAGACGATCCAAATTGCCTCAGCGATGGTCTATTCGGTGGCGTTTATCCTTGCGTCAGGAGTGATGTATGTGGACTTCCACAAGGACGAAGCAGAGGCGACACCTTATATGCTCCTCCGTCGTCATGGCAACACAACACTGGCAGTTACGTATGGCGATATTAAACAGGCTGATGACTTTAAAGCTCACAGAAAGACAAACGCAGCTCCTGGTGATGCTCGGCTGTGGACCTGACCTTTAAAACGCTTAAACACAGAGCGCTCTGTTGATCATGTTGTTCTCAGCAAAACAAGGTGTGAACAAAGCGCTAATCAATCACTGGGAATAAAGAGCCACGGCAGGTCAGAAGCAGAGGAATATAAACTCATCCCTGCGATCAATGCAGCATTAATCACAGTGCAATTATGGAAACTCTGATTGCATTGTGTTTTTTTTCTCTTCTTCAATAAAGAGAATTATTTATACAATGGCACACCTTTAAACGTTTTTTTAACTAGTTATTGAGTTATTGACTGTAGCTTTTTGCTTGTTTTAGAAGCCACTTTTATCTTTTATTAAGCTTTTTTTTTTTATACATTACGGAGTGGAAGGGTTCCAGATTATTCTAGAATAGTTTTTAAATCAAAATTTAAAATTTCAGATTTTTTTTTTTTTTACAAAATATGAATTTATTGTGCAGAGGTAAGCACCTGTTCATCAACTGATTTGGTTTGTAAATTCAAAAAAAGTCAAAAATATTTTTAATTTAGAAAAAAAAAAAAAAAAGAAACGGGGAAAAAAATCTGCACGATTAGATTTTAAGAAAATAAAATGAATTTTAAATTGAAATGCTTTCTTTACAGAGTTTAAATTGAAACCTAACTAAACTATGCATGCATTTATTTTCTGCTTTGATAACTGTTATCTGGCTTAAACTCTACGGGGACGTCCGGTTTAGCATTTCTCCGCGGGTTAAATTAGCATAAACTGACATATGTGACAAATAAGAATCGTGACAGAGACGGGCAAATAATGCAATAGTGAGAGGATAAGAATGTCCCGTTGAATAAATGCAGCTATTATGTAAAATAGCCCCAAAATAATTCACTGATTTGGATTTTAGACGAGGGGAAAGCGTCAGTAACATCTACGCACCAAATAATCAATTCAGTCTATTCTGGCATGACCATGTGAAGCAATAATTCTCATTTAGCTGGATTCTGCTGGATCGGACCACAGCACCGCACAGTTTCCGTTGGTAGGGATGTGCGAATGAAATAGAATATCTTCCCTTTGAATATCTATGGATCTGTGTTACTTACTGTATTTACTCTGCAAAAAAAATCTATTGTGGGATTGTAAACATGAGAAAGAGTCGATCAATTGCTTTTTAAAAGTCAGAGTTTCCATCGCAAATCAGTGTAAATGCGTTTTTAATGAGCTAAACACTTTTTAATGAGCTAATACAGTACACACACACACACACACACACACACACACACACACACCGAGAGAGCGGTGCGCTGTTATTACATTAACAGTGTTCAATAAAGTAAACTGTTATAGCTCTTTGCTTTTAGTGTTAAATACCCTGTATTTTAATTTACCGTCACTAATTTACAGTAGTTTACTTTTTAAACTTTTGTTTTTTTTCCTCACTTATTTTGCTTTTTTATTCTTCACTTATTTATTTTCAAACTGGTTTTAAGAACTGATTAGTCATGAACTGATTCAGTTTTAAATCACAGATCTAATGATCTAAGATTCTAATGTTTCCAATGTATACAAAAAAAAAAAAGTGTAATTTTTTTTTTAGTTTTAATTTTTACTGCTTGTACAGCACTTTTTACAGTTTACATTAGAAACAACTTTTTACAACCGACAATAGTAATATAAATAATATACTAATATGTAATATAATAATTAATAAATGATAATAATAATAATAATAATATATAATTTATAATATTAATGAAAGAGCGAGTAAGAATTGTTGATGTTGTGTTCACTCAACCAGTCTTAAATTAAACCCATCCAAAATGTAGACTGGAAGACATTTTTTTTCAAAATTAGGTAAAAACAATCATCAAACATGTCTCATTTTAATCTGCAGGTATAGTTCAGAAGATCATTATACAACTAGTGACAAATGAAAAATGAGCAGAGCTTTTGTTCATCAACAAAATGTAGTTCAAATTTAGCGCTTTGTTTTTTGTTACAGTTTATGTTTGTGAACTGAGAAGTTCTTGAACAGAAGGACTTGTGGTCAAACATTCCCGTCTGTGGAGAAAAGCTGCCAAATTGAGCTACGAGGGACGAGTAGACCAGTAGAACACCAGAAGTACTCCATGCTAACACGAGGAGGTGACCAGGCAGATTTTATAATCAATGTGGAGATAAATGGGAAGCCAGTGAAAGGACGGAGTGATGTGGTCATATTTCCAGACTCTAATGAGCATCCTAGCCAACCACTGTGAACAAACTGGAGCTTATGAATGCTCCTGGCAGAGATCCTGATGAAGAGAGATCTCATTCTTAATGAAATGAAGGTAGACGTTCTTCATCACTGTGTGACAAAATGATTAAAAATGCTTTTGCAATAAGGTGCTGGATGTGCAGTTCAAAAGATAAATGACTGTCAAATTTGCCACGCAGGTTATTAGTTGATTAGGCGAGATTGGTTTTTGAGTCGGAGACTGTGAGGTAAAGAAGAGAATCTGGTCAATTAGACGTTGGTTTACTTGCCGTTGCTGACAACTACTTCCTAATATCATTCAGCAGTTAGCAAGGGTTGATGGGTTTTTCTGTAGGATGAATTGAGTCTCTCATTAAGCCGCGGATCAGCTGCATAGCAGTGGCATGAGACACCGTAATTACCAAAAGACATGGCTTAAAGAAGTAGAGAGATATTAAAAAAAATAATTGGTTCGAAGACTGAGCCCTGTGGAGCACCACAGGCAATCAGGTGTTAAACAGGAGCTGAACCACCCTAAAGAAGCAGCAAACAGTCCGGTTCTGTGCTGGAGTCGATTAAGGAAGATTGTGTGATTCACTGTGTCGAAAGAAGCTGGTAGGTCCAGATGATTGAGGGATGCAAGACCATATTAACAACTGGTCTGTGACCGTTTCTTAAAGTCTCTGTGCTGTGGAATGAGAAAATTTGACAGTTTTGATTTTAAAAATATTTAGGGAGTTGGTCTCAGAATGAAACGGAAGGTTTGATATCAGGCAACAGGACAGATCTTAAGATCCAGGAGAGAAGACTATACCCCACATATAAGTTCATTCTTGATTTTTAGTTAAGAAGATGGTCAAGATGAGGCTTTAATGTTTTGACTGAAGGTCATATAACAAGCCAAAGGCTGGTGATGAAAGAATGAAAAATAAGAAGAGCGGCACTTTAGATCTTTCTTTAATGAGGCTGGTTTGAAATTGCTTAACAGGCTCAAGAACAACTAATGAGCGTCTTAAGATTAATCCTCTTCATGCAACAAACGTGCTCAGCATCTCGCGTCTCACAAACAAGTGACATACGGACTTTCTTGACCCCGTGAAAACTATTCGGTGGTGTTGTCATTTATCATGATGCATGGCATTTTCAGGCAAATTGTGAACTTTCGCTGTAGTTTCAAGGCAATCAAAAGAATTGATGATTCGTTTCACACCAAATAAGTGAGTGAGGTTTTTTTTGTCAATATGGCCACTAGGGACTCTATTGAAATTGGAGTTCTTAAGCCGTGTCTCCCGTGGGACATGTGGGGGTCAGTGTCTGGCTTATGAATGCTATGGAAACGTGTAGTGGTAGAACCTACCAGGCCAGACTCTGCAACTGATGGGTCACTTGAACTGTCACGTGAAGTGTGAAATTTCCAAACCGGAAAAACATTTGAAAAATGAAACGTCTAAAAAGGTGTGTCAAGGTGTCATCATCATCTTGAAATTTGGTCGACTTCTGTTTCCACACTTCCCCGTAACCTGTAGAAAACTTGCTGAACATACCAGAACTTTTTTTTTTTTTTACTTTTGCAATTTCATACAAATGGAGTATGGCAAAATGGAGGTGGAGCATATAGTTCCGTTTACTTATGAAGTGATTTTTCCAGTGGAAGACTGTCTCAAAGATGTTCATATAGTTCTTTGGACTCAATGTTGCTCACCTCCCTTGGGATTTAAAGTTCTCCCAGAGGTAGGAGGTCCTTACAATGGGCTCTGCCAAACTCTCCCTGCAGACCCTCACAATACATTTGAGTCTGCCAAGTCTGCCCAGCTACCAGTCAATAGATCCAACGCACCACCAAGTGGGGATTGCTTGACAGCTCAGCCATTCTTTCACACAAGTGTCCAAGACATACAGTTAAAGACCTTGTCTATGTGACTAGGTTGTTGATACAACCAGAAAACCAGTCATAGACCCTCTTCCAAGGGTGTCCATTGTTATGAGCAAGCTGTGACTAGATCTAAATCACTTGTGTTTAGATCAAGAAGGCTATTCTACTCGATCCCGCCTCTCCACGTGTCCCTGTCATTGCCCATGATAGTGTCAAAATCTCCCAAGAGTACTATGGCCTCCCCATTTGACGAATCTTCAAGTAGCCCCTTTCAGAGACTCAATGGAAGCTGGGTACTCCTTACTGCTATTTGGTTCACCAGCATAAACAATGAAGACAATCCTATCCTACACCCGAAGGAGCCATGGAACCACTCTCGCTTCCAGTTGGGAGAACTTCAACACATGGTTGGGAGAGTTGGGAAGCTATGAGGAGGTCTACTCTCCCGTCATCTCTCTCCATGATCAACTCTAGAGTAGTAGAGGATCCAATCTATCTTGAGAATTGTTTTCCAGATTCCGAACAGTTTGCGGTGGTAAGCTCATCTCTTTCTCACAGGTAGAGCTCAAACTCAGGTTCTCCAGGTAGGTTCTGAAAGCCAGATTTCTTGACGAGGGATTGGGTCGATACGACATCTCTGCACAACCTCAACTCAAACTGTAATTTGTTGACACTTTATATACCTCCTGGTGGGTGTAGAACCCTGGTGGTCTCATGCTGCTCTGTCTGAGCGAGGCCGGGTTCAGGACCTTCGCCTACATGTCCAGGCATGGCTCTACAGCGGGTAAATCAGACACGGTCTCCTGATAAACCTACAAGGTCTGCGAGTAAATGTATGTACTTTGAGAAAAGAAATTCTCACCATGTGTGTATGTGCAGGTGAGATACATTTGCTGCAATAATGTTCTTACCTCTGGGAAACAGGGTAAAACCACACTAAACACAATTCTCACATAATCAATAGATAACACAAACTGAGCTTTGCAATCAGCTGCACACAGACACTCACACCAGCGCATACAAGGAAGCAGCCACACACACTCACTCACACACTTGCATTTATACCATAGTGGGGCCCCAACATTTACTTTTACCAGATGTATCAAAATATTCCCCTTCCCCAACCTCTTTACTGTAACCTTTATAACCTCCGCCTTAAAATTACACCTTGACCCCCAATAAGTCAATTAGTTTAGAGTTGTGGAGCCCTAGACAAAGACCCCACAAGTACATAACGGGGCCCCAGCATTCAGGACCCAATTTTGTGCTAAATACAGAAATTAACACACAAACACACACACACACACACACACACACACACACACACACACAGAATGCAACCGCTGAATTAAATAACATAATATTTTAAAAAATATATATTAATTAGTGGGAATTATATGTATCATGAACAATGACTTTATTTATATAATACAAAAAAATGCAAAATAATTCCGGTCAACAAATAACATAAAAAAAAAAAAACTCTTACCATTTCTGGCTCACAGGGATCTGCCTATCCCAATATGTGAAGGCGGATCCTTTGATTGACGGCTGACCAATCACAGAGTCGGACACAAAGACACGCCCATTAACCAAATCCATGACTTTGCAGGCCCATGTTTTACTACGTGAAGAATTCAGCAGAGACAACCACTGCAGTCACACACACACACACACACACACACACACACACACACACACACACACACACACACGTGTCCAGAACATACATGACGTCTCTAGACAACAATCGATACGAGCCGCTCAGATCTGCGTCGGCAGCAATAATCTGATCATCTCGTCTGCTTCTCTAAATATACAAAAGTTCCCGAAAGTCTACAACAAGCATATTACGGTAAATAATAATCCACCAGATGATTCTCAACTGCTTTTTGACGCTGACCAAAATAGCCGCAAACCTGACCAAAAACCTGTTTTTTTATCTCCTTTTTTGTTTTTTTTTCCTCAGATCCTGCACTTGGGAGATATTTTGGGACCGTGATGAGATATTGATTGCTGGCGAGGTGGATGCTGATTGGCTGACGGGATGGACACTCATTGATCTATAGGTCCTGTTTGGGAGCTGGAGTTATGGGCTGCGGAAGATCTTGAGGATTTGGGGGTTTTTATTCTACGGGTGGGCTTATCTGCAGATACGGTCCTGACAGCAAGACCTGAGCAAACAAACGGAGAACCGGATGATGCGGCATTCTTCAGTCCAGAGCAAGGCCATTCTAAAACATCGATTTTTTTTATTTCATCCAGTTTGGTGGAATAAAAATAGATGGTTAAAATTGTTCCACGACCGAGAAATATGTTAATGAAGACAATCCGATTCTTGCAAATGAATTTTCCCCCTAAAAACAAGACCTGATCTGAATATAAGACCTAGCACCATTATTAGCTAGGTGTAATTATTAGATGATTATATACATAGGCCTATGAAACCAAGCAGTTTCTTAAATTGGATTACTCGGGGACAAAAAAAACTTTGTCGAGTTAGTTGAGAAAAACGTGCATTTCATTATTCCAAAAACATTTGTTGCTGCTTGTGTTTATAAAATATGCGTGAACATTTTAATATTGTGTACAGTTTGTATTTATTTGATTGATTATTCTCACCTATTAATTATAATCTACATATAGCATTTTAAACTCTTCTTACTTTTTACACTACTGTGTTACACTACTTTTTACACACAAATTATACACACATACACAACAAAAATTTGTGTGTATACGTGTATAAATATAAACACAAACAAGTTCATAATATCTAAATCAATATGTAAAAGATCTCAATCTCATTTATATCTCATGTATATTTTACAACAAACAAAATAGAAAATATACGTATGTACATGTACAGTTAAATGCAAATTAAAAAAAGAAGTGTAGGAGTTTGTGTGGCTCCACCCATTAATAAGGCGTGGCATAGAGGGTCATGAACTTTGACTGAGCTTTTCATGCTTTCTACCACACGAAACTCGCAGATGCTTAATTTACCACTTTTTAATGCAACTAAAGGATTAAAAATTTCCCTACTTTTCAAGGAAACTTTTGAAAGGGAAAAGCCATTAGATTATTCAGAAGATTCGTTTTTCAACATCCCCTAAAATCAGTGGTTATCAAACGTTTTTGGTCACGACCGCTTAAACATATAGAAAAAACGTTGAACGGAATGAATCAAAATGAATGAAATGTTTTATATGACAAATCTTTCACATGACTCGGAATGAACGAGTGTCCTTAATGAACAGTCCGTTTAATCACGTGAGTCGCGAATGAATCACGATCGTAATCGTTCACTGAGGAGACCCGTTGATTCCGAGTCATAATAAAAGATTCGTTCATTTGGAACGAATCACTACGAACGACACATCACTACTGTTTAGCGTTTATTTCCGTTGCTCACTTTGAGAAGCACTGCCTTACGTGACCCCGTGACCCCGTGAGGGCCGATCATCAGTGTTCCTCAGGGTCGGAGAAACAGACTGTGCCCCCTCGTGCCTTATTGCCCCCCTGACATTCTCCGAACTATCCGAGCTGACGGCAAAACTCATTTCGGCCTCGATCTGCACAGACGCACAGACCCGCCCACACAACGATCCGCCGAAGGTCCCGCGAGGACGCCGTGTTCAGATCCCGCGCCGCTTTCACATTTTTAGCGCCAGAGGATATTTGTAATTGCTTGGAGCTTCTATTGAAAATTATTTGTACACAATCAGCTGACACCGGACACGCCCGCATGTTCAGCTACACACTTTAATTGTAATTAATTCATTCATTAATTGTATTTTGTTTCCCGCAACAACAAAAACTTCATTTCAGAAGTTTAACTTTTTTTTTTCAATTTTACTGAATTTTATTTTTAAATAATACTGACTAATGATGTGAACAGCTGAATATAATTCTACAGCTGTAATTTAGTATTATTGTAATTTAATTTATTGTTATAGAAATAATTGTATAAAAACACACCAAACGACAACAAACAAAAACCAAACAAACAAACATTTGTATGTATATATATATATATATATATATATATATATATATATATATATATACACACACACACACACACACACACATTTGTTTTCAAGATTATTTATATATTTTTTTTCTTCGTTCTCGTTTTTATTGGGGATTTTATAACATCACCCACAAAAAAAAGACAAACAAACAAATAAAAACCAATAACAGAACCTATTACAGAAAGCTATTAAAAACATTTTTATATTTATTTATTTATTTGTTTGTGATCCCATTTATCCCCCCCAACCACATCCACATCTCATTCGTCAGGTCAGAGTTTGTGTTTAAGCTGGGTAAAAAACGAAAGGAGGATGGGGACGTACGTAAGGGAGATGTCTTTTCTTTTGTGATTTTGGCTCTAATGGCTCCTTCTCCTCAAGGGGATTCTAATGTTCCTCCAGAGGCCAGTGAGGATCCATCCTACAGATCCTCTCAGACAGAGGCCAGACCTCACCAGACCTCACCAGACAATCCCTCGTGTGTCTCTGCATTATTGAACAAGGGCAAGGTCGCCCGCTTCCTTCCCTGTTCTACCTCTTCCTAGTCCAGAGGAATCAGACGTTCCAGCGCTGTTGTTTACTGGTTAATTATAGGATAGATATATATATATATATATATATAAGGTAGATTATAAAGTGTATAAGGTGTATATACAGTATGCGTGTGAGTATGTGTGTGTGTATATATATATATATATATATATATATATATATCCATCCATCTATCTATCTATATATTTGTACGTATATTTACAAATACATACATTCATGTTTCGCACTACAAAATGAGGGTTTAACTTCAAGGATTCTACGAGTTTATGTGTTTGACACAGCAAGATGCATTTTAATAATTTATATTTTACACATATTTACACAAACATCTGCATTTTAAATGTGCAGTGTAAAAGTTAAAAATACACGTATCAGCGGATGTGGTGGTCAAAACGATATGAATACAAAAATGAAAGTGGGGAAAAAGTTGAATCACAAACCATTTAAGATTTTTTTCTTTTTTTTAAGTCTCAATGTCTGCACTGTAAAGAATACATCTACGCATATACTGTACTTAATAGAATGTTTTTGTAGAATAGTTATACTCTCTTTATAATAGAATAACATTACTTAGAAACTCGCAAGTAGAATTTACCTGAAAAAAAAAAATTTTTTTTAAGTAAATATTGCAATTCAGTAGAATGTACTTTTACTAACTTTAGTCTAAGTAAACTTTAGTCGTCTTTATTAGCGCCTTCTTTCACGGCCCTTACTTAGTAAATATTAATGAATATAAATTTGTATCCAATTTGTATCTTATATTTAAAAAAAAGAGGATACACACACACACAATATGAAATATTACAGAATGTTGTGACTTTATATACATTATAATAAAAACTATAATGATCATATATCAAAATATTTATACTTGTATTTTAAGTATGATTGTATGTACAGTAGTTATATACATATGTATACACACAGATATAGAGTGTATATTGATGTATTTTCTTGAGATACTTGGATATTAAAAGGAAGTGTTACATCTTCACAAGATTTCTTCATTAAATAAATTGGCAAGTTTCCATGAATCCAAATGCGGTGGATTATAGACCCTTTATATAACAAACATGGGAAGTGAACGCTGTGAGTAAACAAACCATGGGCCTGACAGTTAAACAAGCGTGGCTTCCTCGGCTCATGTTCACCAGCTTCAGGCTAAATCTACTGTGACTACGGTACATTGCTCAAAATTAAGCCTCTTCTGTGAGCCGGGCCTGCTCGTCCATTAATAAGACGGACTCATACTCTAAACAGAAATAATGCGGAATCCTGTGCCCAGAGAAACGCAGGAGCTGCCCGGATGATATTTATGTGACAGACTTTATGCGAACGCTCTTTCAGACCAAACCAAATCAAAGCCAAATGGCCACCCAAGGCCCAGGCACTCCATCTTAGTCAGGAGAACTTAATGGAATCTAGCAGACGTGTGGATTGCAGAGGAGTTGAGTGGCAGAGGTGTTAAATCAAACGGCGGAGGGAAGTGTGGTCCCGAACGATTAAAAGTTGGGTTAGTAATGTGTGACTCTTGCAAAATCCAGGCCACTGGGAAAGCCACATCCCTCTGTTTGTAAAAGTGAAAAACTGAAACTTTCACTACTTACCACAGCAGAATATGAAGTGGAACGCCTCACGAAGTGAAACACCGCACAGTTTCGGACATCGCACCGAGTGGAACACTGCAACACGGAGTGGGACACCACACCAAGGGCCGGACACCATTCAGTGTGGAACAGCAGAACACGGAGAGGAACACCACTCAGAGTGGAACAGCAGAACACAGAGAGGAACACCGCTC
>MU204220.1:88490-102956 GCA_017309775.1 Paedocypris sp. Pulau Singkep
AAAAAAAAAAAAAAAAAAAAAAAAAAAAAAAAAAAAAAGTTCAGTTGATTCGAATTTGTAAAGATGCACAATTTAGAAAATAGGGAAAACAAGCAAAAAATAAAAAAGGCAAGAGTATTTTCTGTATCCATGTCATCAATAAAGGACTATAAACCAAGTGTTCCATAGAAGGAGAAGAAATGTGAAATCTGTGAAACATTGTTTTATATGTGTTATATATTTTCCTATGTGTATGTCCTATATGGGAAATTTTTTAATATGCTTTTAATATATACGTGCATATACTGTTAAAAACTAATTTCACAACTAAACGGATGAACTATCTATTTTTCCATGTATTTAATTATATTCAACCGATTATTTTAAATAGAATACACTTCATATGTATTTAAATGTACATATAAAAAGGGATTCGGGTAATAATAGGGTATACACAGTAAATATTACACACATTTATATATTAAAAACATTTAAATGGCCTTTTAAATATTTAATATATTTATATAAGTATATAAAATATTTCCCAATCATTTCATATAAACGCATTTTATGTTGCGTCAGATTTTAGTTTCAGTTTGTGTTTTTTTGGGATGTTGTAATATTTTCAGTTATCTAGTGTGCTTTGGCATTTAGAATATTTATTCAGATTTATTTAAGTGTAATACTGTCAATGTTGACATTGTGTACGTTGACATTGTGATACTGTAAATGTTAAAGACAGATTTTTTTTTTTTTTTTTTTTTTAATGGAACAATGCAGCTTGCGGATGCTTTTTCCAAAAATTCACTTCTTGGAATGATTACAAAGAACAAGATTGGAGTCCATTTTCCAGCTCTGGCGAGAAGTTGATGGACTGAAGCGCTATTGCTCAAAGACCAAAGCTCTCGCCATCATCCATGCGGAACACATCCGATCAGCCATTCATCTTGTTCACATAATCCTAATTCTCAATGGCGAGGCGCGCTCTTTACGTTTCTAAATGTATTTGAAACACACACACACACACACACACACACACACACTTTTCTTTTCCAATTCACGCCCAGCTGTTCTCGCATCAGTTGACTCCCTACAGGCAAAACACTGCATTTGATTTCCTCTCAAACGCACTCGCAACACAACCAGAGCGCAAGACAACCTCCATCTTTCCACCACCGTGATCACAAAACACAATGTGATCGCGTTTAACAACAGTTGAAAGAAATGTGCGAGAAAGAAAGGAGGGATGGAGAAAATGCCGCATGGTTCCTGCAGACTAATGGATGACTGGAAATGAATTGATGGCTTGTTTGACATGGATAGTTGGTTGAAAATGACTTGATGGATGGAAATAGATGTATGAAATGGCTGGATAGATGAAAAAGAATGGATCGATGGATTAAATTGGCAGGATGGATGAGCATAAATTGATTGATGGATGAAGATGGATTGATGGAGGAAAATAGCTGAATGGATGGATGAGCATAAATGGATTGATGGATGAACAGACTGATAGATGAGAGTAGCTGGATGGATGAAAACTGATGAAAATGGGTAGATGGATGAGTAGAAATGGATTGAGTGATGTAGAAGGACAGTTGGTTGAAAATGGCTAAAAAGATGGAAATGATGTTTATAAATTTTCATTTTGGAATAAATGGGTTAATGGATTACATTAGCTGGATGGATGAAAATAGATGAATAGTCGGATGAAAACAAAAAGGACTGATGGATGAAAATAGCAGGAAAATGGATGAGCATAAATGGATTGATAATAATGGATAATTTGGTTTAAAGTCGGATAGTTGGTTTAAAATGGCTTGATGAATGAAAATAGATGTATAAAAATGGTTGGATAGGTAAAAAGGAAAGGATTGCAGGATTTAATTGGCTGGGAGGATGGATTGATTGGTCAAAACAAATGGTCGAAGAAAATAGCTGGATGAACGAAAAAAGATTAAAAAAAATTGAATTGAAAATGGCAAAATGGATACACAAATAAATTGATGGAGGAAAATAGCTGGATGGATGAGCATAAATGGATTAATGGATAGTTTGGTTTAAAGTCCATCCATTAAAATGATTTGATGGATGAAAAGAGACATAAAAATGGTTGGATAAGTGAAAAGGAATGGATTTAATTGGCTGGGTGGATTATCATAGATAAATAGATGGATGAAAAAAAATGGATTGATAGTAGAAAATAGCTGAATGCATGAAAAAGGCAAAATGGATAAACAAATGAATTGATGGAGGAAAAAAGCTGGATGGATGAAAATAGATGAACAGATGGATGAAAACGGCTAGATGGACCAGCATGAAACAATTGGACGAAAATGGACAGATGGTTGAAAATGTCTTAATAGATGAAAACAGACATATAAAAATGTCTAAAAAAGAACAGATTGATTAAATTGGCTTGATGGATGACAATAGATGTATAGATGGAGGAAAACAGCTAGATGGATGAACATAAATGGATTGATGGATGAGCACAGTTAGATTGGCTTGATGAATGAAAATAGATGTATAAAAATGGTTGGATGGACTAAAAGGAATGGATTGATGGAGGAAAATAGCTGGATAGATGAACAGATGAATAGATGGATGAAAACAAAGGGATTGATAGATAGAAAAAAATTGCTGGATGAATGAAAGATAAATAATTGAATGAAAATGGCAAAGTGGATAAACAAATGGACTGATGGAGGAATGCATAGATGGATAAAAACAGCTAGATGGATGAACATAAATGGCTTGATGGACGAGCAGTTAGATGGATGGACTTGGGTGGACTGATAAGCGAATGTGGACATTATTGATGGATTAATGGATGGATGAACATGAATGGAAGGCTGTGAGGCTAAAGCGAATACGTATTTACTCCATCGAAGCGGCCGTCTAATCCTGAATCCGTTATGACGGCTCAATTGGACAGCGTTCCAAAAACAGCCAAGAGGGACTATGAATATTTTATCTTCTAAAGTTGACCGTCCTGACATTAAAATCTGACATTTAGTGTTCCTTCAGTGAAGAATGATTAGCTTGAAGCAAACGGAACGCTTCGGCCATCTGGGACATAAAGAGATTCCAGCGCTACCCAATCATAAATTATGGCGCGGCGTTAATCTGAGCGTTTTGATCTGTGGCAGACGGTCATTAATTTGAGTTAAATCAATGACGACGTTAAATAACGACTGGTTGTTTGCTTACGTTGGAGATCAAAATTATGCAAACTTGGCCACGCTCTTATTATTTAAAAAATTGGCACTTTTCAAATTCACGTCATCCATATTTCTCTTTTAACATTCGAATATTTGTGCACACATTTTACGGCAAAAAAGTTCCATTCTCTTTCGGGAAACTCATTTGGTCTGGACCAATTTAATGTAATTTACGTATGTACTTTTTAATAGTTTCATTTTGGCAATTTAACCCAGTTTTTCACCCAAGCTGGGTGATTTTTGAAGCACCTCTCTTCACTTTTCATGAAAGTCGTGATTAACTGGCTCCTTCTTAATCTTTCATAATTTACTCTGGATCTCCTTAATTTAATCCAGTGAGGATTGCATTCACCAAATTTTTTTTTTGCTTGAATGATCTCATAATTATGAGAAGCGTAAGTCATAAATACGAGACACGCAAGTCATGATTATGAAATGAGCATGTCTTAATAATGAGATACGCAAGTCAAAATTACGAGATACCAAGTCATAACTATGATACCAAGTCACAATCACAAGATCCGTAAGGCATAATTATGAGATACGTAAGGCATAATTATGAGAAACTAAGTCATAATAATTATGAGAAACTAAGTCATAATTATGAGATACTAAATCATAATTATGAGACACTAAATCATTATGTTATATGTATGTCATAATTATGATACACACGTCATAATTATGAGATACTAAGTCATAATCATGAAATATATAAGGCACAATCATGAGATACTAAGTCATAATTATGAGACACGCAAGTCATAATTATGATATATGTAAGTCATAATTATGATACACAAGTCATAATTATAAGATACTAAGTCATAATGAGATAATTCCAGCAAAAAACTGGAATGCAATGAGCTTCTGTAGACTCCATCATCTTCTCCTCCTACTCTTGGGCTGATCTTCTGGATGCTGGCATCACCAGGCTCTCCCATCAGCAAACGCTCAGCTGATTGCATAACAATATGGAGTCCATCCCATCCAGAGCACTGGGCCGTAAACAATAACAGCTTGGTGCATCAACGACGGCCAATCTGGCTGAAGCGATGAGGCTGGAGCTCACCTTCTGAACACTGTACGGATGCTGAAGAACGCCACACCATCATCGCTGTGCTAATTTATTTCCACGAACTATTGTGAAACCATCGTCCAATAATCTCTTCCAGGTTCTAATGCGACTCCCAATAATGCAATAAATTCCCACTGTGAAGTGGAAGATAACGGATGGATGAATCTCCATGATGGAGATGGAGGACTTGGACAATCTAAAGATCAGAATGTGAACCTTATGACAGGAGAAAGCACCGTTTCCAGCATCTGAATGATGGTCGGCCTTGACGATTGTTCTGCCATCGATAACCATTGAGTTCCTCGAGCTGATGGAGCTGATGTATGACGCTAATGGCCTCGTAAAAAGCGCCAATTTATTTCCACGGACCATTTTGTGGAAAATAAATTCCCAGTGTGAAGTGGAAGATAACGGACGGATGAATCTCCATGATGGAGATGAAGGACTTGGACAATCTCAACGCTGACAACTGAGACACTGTCAGCACTTTGAGATTCTGTAATGGAAAGTGCGTTATAAATATAATGTATTATTATAGTTCATCAATAATAATAACAAAACATTGATTGTGAAGACAGAAGAAATGCATACGGACAGGTACCAAAACGTCTGGACCAATCACTATCTTACACATCATCGTGCCAACAATCAGCCAATCAAAGAGTGTGACGTGATGATGATCAGTCGCGGGACCCAGAGCTGTTTTTGTACTTACACCTGTCTTGAAGAGCTCGAGGAACCGGAGGAACATCAATCAGTTTGCTGAAGATTCTCAAAACTCTTAGAAATAAGAGTTTTCTATTCTCAAAACTCTTAGAAATGCCACAAACTTGCTGCGCTAAACTGGTAGAAAAATACGTTTTTCTGTTGGACACCTCAGCACACGGGACAAAAAAATACAGCCGAGAGCAGAAATTGCGGGATTCAAGTCTTCAACCAAGAAAACAAACAAGCATTAAGTGAAAATATTGCTCATATACTTCAGTTGTGACATGGTTGCAAGGATTTCGAAGAGGTAGATCGCCACCTACTGTCCAATTGGGTTCAAATCAGGTAAAATGTAAAATGCTTTATTGAAATGATTGCATGATAGTAGTAATGAAGAACAAAACAAAGTTGATCCCTTGAATGACTCTTATCAATTGGTCATGTATAATGCAATCTCGTTCCATACATTTGAAAGAGATGGCAAATAAGTTCGATCTAATTCTTCATTAAAGATTTAAAGACGAATGTTACAATACAATTTATTCATTTAACGTCATCTTAGCACCAATTAATGGAAATATGGTTCTTGTTGTTTGCATTTCAGAAAAATTCAAAACCAAAAACTTTAAATCAAAGACAAAGAATAGTAAGACTCACAATACATCAATAGAACTTATAAAAACGAGATACAATCCTTCATCTTGATAAGTTATTGTAAAAACGAAAAGAGAAAAATTCTTAAAAACGTCTGTTAAAATATGTTCTGAATAAAACCGTCGTATAAAGATATTGATCGCATTCTATTAAAATATGCTACATAGACAACACATTCCCGCACAAATGACGAAGTGATTTATCTCCACCCATTAATCAATACAAATGCGTGACACTGGAATGGCCAATAACCTGATCACGTCTGTTATCGAAACAATAGTGGATTCTTTGGTTTACAGATGGGTTCACCTCAAAAAGTTTTCCACATTTCCATTTACTCTTAACATGCATTTACTTCCGATTTGCATTTTACTTTTAATAATAAAGCGAGACAGTGTAAGACATTCATCCAACAATGTCCAGCTTTCCCTGGGACTCGAACCCACAACCAGTAATGTTGCAAACTCTAGCAAATGAGGCTCAAATAAGCGACTCCAAACTAAATAAATCCATTTTTCGATGTTTTTTTTTCATTGGACGAGTCAACACAGCCAATCAAAGACGCTCACTTACCATCCCAGCGCCATCCTGGAGAAACACTGCCACCCGGTGTTGGAAGCGCAGAGGTGCGGATCCCAGCAACCTAAACACTGATCTTACGGGAGAAACGAGGCTGCGAAACAACACGATCAGCGCTAGAAATCAAAAAACCTCCATTTTATTTGTCGTTTGAAGCGTCTGAATGCGTGAGACAGACGGAGCAGGCGCGCGTCACACCACACGTATAAAAGCCACGGATCACCACAAACCGAAAATAACCGTACAAAACCGTAATAAAAAGTGGTTACAACGTTTTTTTTTTTTTTTACAAAAAGATCCTTCCTTATCATTATATTATTACACGACTCATTCGCCTTCTAGAATCCGCTCGTTTAGCCGATTAAAACGATCCTTTGGTCGACGTGATTCGCATCGTGAATTTGGATTCGTCGTTTACTTCAATCGTTCGTGAAAATTCGCTTCTCTCCCACAGCGTGTTGGGAATGATTAAGCAAATGCGCCCGAGTATCAACATCAAGTCCTTAAATAAACGTAAACATGTACATCTTCAGGGCGCGGCACTACTGGAGCATCGCCCGGATGTTTTTCGGGGTGGATTCGTCGTTCAGGTGTTTGGTGGTGAACCTGGAGGAGAGGAAGACCAGGAGTGATTGTCTGCAACCTTCTCAATGTTTAAAGCACTACAAACTGAGCTCTTAACACGGATTTGAAAAATAAATAAATAAATAAATAAAATCTTTGTGTTGTGTTCACTGACTGTCATGACAAAAATACGGCACATGCCACTTTATCCCCTCCGTGGAATTGCAAAGTTTACCGTTTGCTCTGTCGATTGTTTACTCTGTTTATTGTTTACTGTACAAAACATATTTTGTATTTTGGAAACACTCTAATTTTATATTTTATATACTTTATACTACATATGTTATTTATATTTTATCTTACACAATGCACATTTTTTACATTTCTATTTTGTGTGTTTTCTCCTATACTGCACCAAACGGAGTAGTAATCCTAATTTCGTTGTAACCTTGTGTCACAATGACAATAAAGGCATTCTATTCTATTCTATTCTATGCTGTTCTATTCTATGCTGTTCTATTCTATGCTGTTCTATTCTATTCTATTCTATTCTATTCTGTTCTATTCTGTTCTATTCTGTTCTATTCTATGCTGTTCTGTTCTATGCTGTTCTGTTCTATGCTGTTCTGTTCTATGCTGTTCTGTTCTATGCTGTTCTGTTCTATGCTGTTCTATTCTATGCTGTTCTATTCTATGCTGTTCTATTCTATGCTGTTCTATTCTATGCTGTTCTATTCTATGCTGTTCTATTCTATTCTGTTCTATTCTATGCTGTTCTATTCTATGCTGTTCTATTCTATGCTGTTCTATTCTATGCTGTTCTATTCTATGCTGTTCTATTCTATGCTGTTCTATTCTATGCTGTTCTATTCTATGCTGTTCTTTTCTATGCTGTTCTATTCTATGCTGTTCTTTTCTATGCTGTTCTATTCTATGCTGTTCTATTCTATGCTGTTCTATTCTATTCTATTCTATTCTATTCTATTCTATTCTATGCTGTTCTATGCTATTCTATTCTATTCTATTCTATGATGTTCTGTTTCTCTACATAGCCTGTGTAGACATCTATTGTAGACAAACTGCTTCACTTGCTCCTCTTTTTGTAAGTCGCTTTGGATAAAAGCGTCTGGCGAATGACTGTAAAGCAAAGACTGTGATGAAGCTGGAGGGAGAAGACGTGATGGAGGACGTACTTGAGGGCGTTGAGGAGACCCTCCACGTTATCGGCCGGCTGCTCCTTTAACACCTTGATGCATCCTCTCATCTAGACAAAGACACGCGGAGAGCTTTAGCAGTAAAGTGGCGATGGCGACCACCCGCTCGCTGGCTGGACTTCGGCCTTACGTCGATCTTTGAGGATTTGTTGAAGGCACCGTTGGGATGGACGTGGTCGTACAGGATGATGACGCCCACCATCACCCTCATGCAGAAGAGCAGCGTGTCTTCGCTGTTGAAGCGGCTGGTGTATTCTCTGTTGGCACAAGACATCTAGCATCGTCACACACTTTCCCAATTTCCACAATTTCAGCAATGGCAATTCCGTTGACGAAAACATTTCATCATTGTCAACGACACTTTTTCTCCTGACGAAAACGAAACGAGAACTGTATAAAAAGTCCCTCTCGGGGACGAAAGCTACATTTATTGACACTTTCCCAAATAAATATTTTTCCAAATGAGTAAGATTTTTGTATACATTTTATATGTTCATAGTTAACTACGTATTCACATTTCTTAGACATAGCGACTTTAGTAAACATTTTGAATATATAGCACCTAAATCTATACTGTTATTTAGTCGATCTAAAATGTTATGGCACTTGGATGACTAAAATTAGACAAGAAAAAAAAAATAATTAAGATGACTAAATTGAACAAAAAGAACCATGTCTGATGTAACAAAAAACTAAGACTAAAACCAAATAAAAAATGTTTGTCAAAATGAACACTGGTTCAGTGTTCAATTTAAGCCTCAGTTATAAACCAGTTCTTTGACCAAGGAGTGACGTGGCGGATGAGTTTTTTGAGACATGAGCGTTCATTCTGACATTTTCTTTGCTTTAAAAAATAAGAAAAAAACTAGGGAGAGAATGATGTGACAGCGCCCTCTAGCGGTCACTGGATTTAACGGTATTTTTTTAACCCTGTGCAGAGATGATGCTTGTCGAGAGCAAATTAATTGAACGGGAGCAAGAAGCTGATTCGACGTCTGCAATTGTGAAGCAGGCGATAAAGGTTTTAAACGCCAACCAAAGATATTGTAATAATTTTGAAGACTTGCTTAACATTCTCGTCGCTACAACTTTTTGGCCTATTGTATAGTGAAATATTTGGAAAAAAAAAAGAGGCAATATTTTCTCGACGACGCCCTTCGTAAAAAAACAATGTTCGTTAACGGAGTCATTCGTAAGTGGAGGTATCACTGAATCACAGAAACGGTTCGTCTGAAACGTGTAAATGCGGCGGTACAAACAAAAAGCAGCGTGTGCGAAACTCACGGCGTCTCCAGCATGACCTTGCAGACACTCGCCATGGTGCTCAGACAGTCGGTGGTGTTCTCCAGAGGTAAAGTCTTGTTCTGCTCGGACGATTGGAAGAAAGAGGCGACGCATGAGGAGGAGGAAAAGAATGGGAGAACCGATAAACAATGGACATTTTTCTTTTTTAGCTGACTCTTTTTCTAGTTTTTGAACACAGATGAACGATGGACAGTTTTCTTCTTTAAAGACTATTTTTTTCCCCTAATTTCCTAACTTTGCGTTGGTCTGGAACTACAAAAGAGCTATATACATAAACTCGAACATCTTCCTTATCACAGTAGATTCTGGATAACTGGAGTGATGCTCATCATTTTGGTTCTTTGTATCTTGAGTAACAACTGCATTTGTGTCATCATTGCATATGTGTACTGAATGTACTAATTTCATTGTAACCCTTTGATAGAATGACAAAGGCAATCTATATATGCACCATGTCGCTGTGCACTAATCTAATCACTAATCTGTGCGCTTTGATGCACAAAATGTGTGCGCTTTTAATCAGACAGTTTCATCAGATTTTACATTCGCTGTGTAATACGTCTCATGTTCAGTGGTATTTCTTTGCATATTAGTCCAAATAAGCAAATATTACTATTATTTTGTGTAATGAGATATGTTTTATGTAATGAGAGTAATAAAAATTTTTTTTTTCAGATTTAAGAAAATCTGAAAGGAAAAAAGTTTTGAACGAAATTGTGAAAATTGCAAGCGGAAATTTTTTTTTACGTTTGATAAATTTGGCATAGGGGTGGGCGATATGGGTTAAAATTCATATCACGGTATTTTCTAGTGTACAGACGGTATCGGTATTATATCACGATATTGTGTGTGGGGGGTATTCTTATTTTATAAAAAGTACGAAATTAAAACGCAAGGGGAAATCATTTATAAAAAAAAAAAAAACATTTAAATTAAATGGCCCGCGGTCTATCTTTTAAGAGAGTGCGAGAGAGAGAGAGAGAGAGAGAGAGAGAGAGAGAGAGAGAGAGAGACAAAAATGGAGACCAGAGCCAGCGCGCGTCACGCTTTCACTCTCTTTCGCGCGCGCGTCTGAAACTAAAGTTGCGTGAAACCAAGGTCAACAATCGAAAACAGACTTTAACCAAAACAAAACGAGCAGAATTTTCTCATGCGCGCGTTTTACGGGACTCGCGCACACTAAAACAGCCGCTCTAAAAAAACCGGCACATTACAGACACGGAGCGGCACAGCGCATGCGCGATGCAAGCGCCTCGCGGGTGATCAATTAATGCAGTTTCTTCCCAAGCTTTCTGTAATCGATTAGCAATGTATCTGTGTCGTAATTAAAAGTTATAACGAAAAAAATATATTTTACTGTATTAAAGCGTTGATGTGTGTATAAAAGGTAAATCCATGACTTACGGTTTTATTTTTTGTATCATTTGCTAATTGGGTATCTTGCCTTTGCATGTCACTGTGTGTTGCAAGTTCAAATAAACAAAATATTAAAATAACCGGCTGATCTGTTTCACCACGTGAACTGTATTTGAAATGCGACAGCCGATCATTTTTTCCACCTTCTTTACCTCCGACACAAAGCTTGTCGTCGCCGTGCTCAGCGTCTTCAGCATCGGCGTGGCCTCGGCGTAGAACAGAGACATTCTGTTGGCCATTTCATTATTGACTTCATTTTCGATATCCAGCTTGTCAAGACAAAAACAAAAAACGAACGTTAATACAAGAACGGAGAATCGCAGCGAGGATACGATGCACTTACGTTCATGTTGTTTATCCGGTTTCGACTGATCGTCCGCCTGTAGTAGCTGAAATCATTCTGGATGGCGGGGATTCTCATCTAAACAAGCCACAGTTTACTCAGCGTTGGATGGAGGCGAGTGAAAGGTGAAGCAGACCTTGAGCTCGTCGAAGCGCAGCGTGAAGTGCAGGATCTCTGCGAACTGTTTGGCCAGGGCCTGCTCTCTCTCCAGGTGCTGGGTGGGAGTGTGTGGCGGGCACGTCAGGGACTCCAGAAGGCTCTGAAGCGCTCGCTCTACAAGCAGAGGACATCACAGACATGACGGTCAGAACGTGGAGTGAACTTGTACCTACAGGAGTACCTCAACTTACAAAATTACTGTAGTTATGATTATAAGCACCCCGCGAAAATAAGCACCCCCCCTTAATTTTTCAAGCATAAAAAAAATTCAATTTTTTTTTATTATCCTAATTTTCTTTTTCAGAGCAGTTTCCTACTTTACATGTAAATGCCAAATGCCACACAAAAACTTCGAGTCAAATTGTACATATTGTAGTACTACAACTTACAAAATTAGCGAGCGAAGCACTCCGCGAATATAAGCACACCCCTGATTTTTAAAGCACAAAAAAAATCTAAATATTACTCTTTTTTTAAGTAATTTAAATTATTTTTTTGTTATAGTTTTCATTTTCAAAAATCGGACTAAATTTTAAACGATAAAATATTGGAAATAAATGTAAATGTTGAAAAAAAAAGAAAAAACGCCGGGACTCTCATGTTTCACTCTCTTTAAAACACGACTTTCCCTTTATTGAACAAACCTAACTTGTGACTCATATCAATTCAACATCGTCTTACTTAAAAATAATAATAAAAAAAACAACTAATATCTATTCTAGTGTTTGGAACTACAGCACCAATGATGCTTCGCTTCACTGGTTCCCATGAGCCTTTGCACAAAAAAAAAGCATAGAGTAAAGCGTTTTTTTTTATGTTAGATGTAAATTTTGGAACAGTTTTTTTTTCCTCTGTGCAGCAGACAGAGCTTTTTGTTTGTGTTTGACGGTGTTCTTCGTTTTGAGCGGTTTTCTTTTTGCACCAAAGCTTTTGCGTTCTTACGGTCTCATTTCAGGCGCTAGCCGTTAGCTGTTAGTCTGTTCAAATATTCATGATTGTATTTAGTCTAATCTTACTTCCATTGTTGTTTTGTCCCTGTTAAGTGCCACGATGTGTCTATTGTGTCTTTATTTCTATTATTGAGCCAATAAAAACTCACGTCTGCCTCTAGAACCATCATTTAAAGAAATAAGCACGTATATTTGTTTGACTAAAAAGGTCATTTGTACCGAGAGCAGTTTCATATTGTTCATGTCAATGCGCTAATCCACACCTAATCCAAGCCTCCATAAAATCAGACAATTTTTATTTATAAATGTTATAATATTGGTAATAAATGTAAAAAACAAAAAGAAAAAAAAAACGTTTCACTCTGATCCATCTCCTTTCATGCTAGAGCGGTATAAAAAAGACTTGCTTCATCTTGTCGCTACAACATTTGATCTGTCGTATCATGAAACAATTTTGTAAAGGGAGATGATCTTTTCTCCAAGACGCGCTCTGTAACTCTAAACTTTCGAGACATTCGCACCACTGCATTTGAATTCCTCACCGAGTTTTAATGAAAAGGCGTAAAACTTCTTCAGGCGGATGACGAGTGGACACACCGAGTTCCAGGCCCGCTCCTGAAGGAGCATGTCATTGGGGTTCTGTATCGCCTGAAACCACAAGGAAAACCGATTATGCAACTGACCGACAAAACGGTTTAGAACGAGCAGACGAACAACATGAATGTGTGTGAAATCATGCCATGACATCAGAATGTAAAGGAGTAAATAAGCACTCGACCATACGCAAAATGCCCATTTCCGAATCTTTTACACATTTTAGTTAATGGATTACAGGACAGATTCTTGACTTTTGAAAACTAAAAAAAAAAAAAAAACGTCTTTAAACACAAATCACAAAAATTCACAATATAATTTTATTGTAACAGACTTTTGAGCACAGTCAATTTTTGCATTGGTTTAAAGTTGACCTTAGTCCAAAATTAAATAATGGAAACAATAATATTAATGACAAGAATAATAATAATAATAAAATGGACACATTCAGACGTTCAGAGTGATGCCGTGTCATCGATGAGAGAGATCCACCGATTCAGCCTCCATCACGCCGGCTCACCGCTTTCAGTCATAAATAGTACTCTGTTTACTTTGTACAGATGCTTACGTACGTCTGCGACAATGAAGAAAACGTGATGAAGATGAGAGACTCACATCACGTATTTCCTGTCCAGCTCCTTTGTAGGCCTGCAGGCCGGATAAGATGCTCTCCGACTCCTGGAGAACCGCATTCACCTGGTCCCACACCTCACGCTCAGAATCTGTCGGTTGTGCGTCTGGAAAATGCACAGAAATGTATTACAAAACAGCTTTATGGGGCCATAATTCGCATTTACATTTACAATGTACATATACTTTGTAGATTAAAAATTTGAATGACTATTTTGCATGAAAAATAGTTTCAACCATCCTATATGAAATAAAAAAATGTATGTATATGTATACACGTATACATTTACGTATACATATACACACATATAAATATATAAAAATGCATGGGTTTACAAAAATATACTATATATATTTATATATACATCTATATATACACACACAAATATATATATATATATACATATATGATACAATGTACACTTCATAATGCAATTAATAACACAATATTTTACAGACTTTTAAATGTAACCATATATTTTTTAAATGTATTGCCAATTACTACTATTATACATGTGTTTCTAAAATATATTATTTCTTTAAAACTGTTTTGTAGATAAACATTAAGTGAACAAAAAAGAAATTCCAGGTTTTTGGTCTGACCTCTTTAAAAACTCACAGTTTAACACAGGAAAACACATTTGCGATGGTGAGATGGTTGAAAAACAGAACAGAGGGCGATTACTAAGTTAGTGAAGACGTTTCAGAAAACATGAGAAGGAAAAGACGCGAAATGACCAAACAAAACACAAGCAGAAGCAGCGGCCAAAGAGAAAGTATGAAAGTGGAATGGAGAATGACTGATGCTTGAATAGATTTGCGACATAAAAGGAAGTTACAAACATTTATCTGTCATTCCAGTCAAGGGAAAAAAAAAAAATCACCAACAACAAACCAGAAGTTCTGGACTTGGTCTTTACGTTAACCTTTATCCATCTTTGCTTTATAATTCATAATCCGTAGAGATATCTGAAGCCTCGGGTTTGTTGTGGTGAAGGTTAGTAGTGGGGAAAAGAGTCAGGCGTCAGGCCGGAGCGCTGCTCACTTTCAAAGTCTAGGAAAAAGTTTG
>MU204220.1:104452-130696 GCA_017309775.1 Paedocypris sp. Pulau Singkep
AAAAAAAAAAAAAAAAAAAAAAAATCAAAGAAACAGACACAATCAAAACGCTCGGACAAAGCACAGGGGATAATAATCCTCTTCACACCGTGTCGGATAAACAGAGTTTGAAACGGGCCTGAGCTTGAAACAATTGCTCAGTGCATGTTGGAATTCTGACTGGAGAGCAAAGGATTTGGGGAAATGAAGTCCAATGAAATGACCACTAGAATTGATGTTATCTGTTATTCTATTCTATATATACATTATATATATATATATATAATTTTTATTATGTGTCTGAAAAATCAGGGTGCTTATATTTGCGTACATTTTGGTATTTTATTTTAACAAAGTTCATTAATTTAAAGCTGCATCAGGGCCTTCAAAGCTGATAAAAGATATGTGATAATCAAAAAGTAAATGATAATCAAATGGTGGGCTCTTTTTACCATAGCTTTTCAGACGACAAGTATTTCCCATGTACAGCACTGAACCAATCAGGATCCATCCGTCGTTTGTTACCATGCAGGTAAGTCAACCTGACGCCTTCAGGCTGTGTTTTGCTGACCAACAATGCAAATAATACATTTAAGATAATGATATATAAATTAACAAACATAAGATTTAAATACATATTCGTTGATCGGACAGCGCAGTTGGAGTTTCCTTTGTTTCGTTGGCAACAAATTGTCTAAATGGACTTTGTTTAGCGCACTATTGAAAATCTTGGAATGAACCAATTCACAATCGGATAGCGCTGTAGTTCCATCACAAAGCACAAATAAGAAAAAAAACGACTATGCAAAGATTTGTTTATGACTGTAAAGTGCGCAGATCTTCTTTCCTCCAGCAGAGGGAGCAGAAACACTAGAAGTGATGTGTACGGTTTGCATAAAACGAGGTTTAAAAAAAAATGCATTTAAAAAAAAAAAAAAAAAAAAAAAAGCACCAATCCATCGTTATTGCGCTTCAATGGGGCTTTATCTTCTGAACAAATCCAGACGTCAGGAGGAAGTGAAGACAAAGCTGCTTCTGCTCTGTGTGGTTAACCGGCTCACACGAGAGCAGTGGATCTAAAGCAGCTTCCTGCCGAAGCCCGAGCGCTCGCCGTCGCAGGAGAAAGCGTGGTTCTGATGGCTGCCGGACAAAGCCGCCACACATCGGCCACTGTGAAGCCATTCATCACACGCAGCGCATCGCAACAGGATGTCAGGAGCCGGTAGAAGTGTCACACGACGCCCTGCGCCCACGCACCGCATAGCAAACACGACACACAACAAGGGGTTAATCCTCACCGTCATTAATGTGATTCACTGTCAAACGCTGCAAATGAAAAGCGAATATACGTATGCGCAGAATATTAGTATTATTATTGTCCGTGTGTTAGAGGTGCACGATTCTGGATAAAACGAATAAAGATTTAGAATAAAGATCACGATTCTTTTTGGGCATTTTATTATTTTCAATACTCAACCCTAAAAATCAAGTTGTCAAACAGCAATATACTATAGTAATATAAAAACACATATTACTTATAATACTTTATATTTAATGCAATGAAAAACAATGTAGTGTAAAAGTAATGTTGTAAAGAAGAAGAAAAAAAAAAAAATCACCAATAAACTTAAAAATAAACATTCCAAGGAACAGTTATGCACAGTTGAGGACAAAATTATTAGCTCAGTTTAAAAGCACTTTTAAAATACTTATCAAACAATGATTATTTTGTAGGCGGGGCTAATCATTGTGTTCTGAACTGTAGATGTTTGCTGTGTGTGGTTTGCTGAGTGTCTCTTCTGGTTTGAAACCGCAATAAACACACACACACACACACACACACACACACTTTAGAATAAAATCCTTTTTCAGGTACTAAAATGTCTGAGTTGATAGCAGACTTACTTTACCGGTGCGTTTCCTCACTCATTCTCCCTGTTTATTTTCAGTTTTTTTATACTCGCTGCTCGAGTCGACTCACATACACATCAATCCCACGACAGGCGCCCCAAAACACGACAGAAGTAATGCAAGATCATCTTTCTGTTATAATACGGTATTTAAATGATCGCGAGTTTCGCTTCGAGCGGACGAGCGTCTGACAGAAACCGCTGGTCTCAGATCAGAGAGTTTGGAAGAATTGTATAAATGCTGAAATAAATGCGATTAATCGTGCATCTCTACCGTATATAAGTAACTGTACAAGTAAAGATATAAGAATCTAGATTGTAAATCATTCATTTTAGGAGTAAAATTACGTACATTTAAAAATGTAAAAATATAGGTGAAAATTTTTCTGTTTAAAATTACTTGTACATATAAATTGCAGTGCATAAAAGTAACAATTATGTAACTTATAACGTATCTAAGTAATTAAAAAAGTAGCTTTTGAGGATTTACTGATAGTGCCGACATAATTTGGGCCTATATTCAATATATATAACACTAAAAATATTTTTTGTTTTCATGAAAATATATACATTCATTTATACTTATCTTATAAAAGTATCTACGCAAGTAAAGACAAGTAGCAATTCGGTATTTGACTTGATATAAGGGATGAGATTGCCAGATCGGAATCACATCTCACGAAAAGCAACGGATATCGAGTCACACCCCTACTTAATATACAAGTAAAGATCTAGACTAACTAACCAAATAACTATATAATTACAAATTCAGGAAATAAGCATCGAAATTGAATAAAAGTTATACCGTAAAACCTCTAATAGAACGCCATGGTGGTCTACAATTCATTTCTTCCATTAAGGTGGCGCTCTATTAGAGGTGGCGTTCTATTAGAGGACAATGATTGAGGATAAAAGCGCATATAAGTAAATAGTGTAACAGAATTGAGGATATAAGTTCCTACGTTGTATATAACAAAGTAACTACTGAGGACTTAAGTTGCTTTATTCTTTATAACTACAAAGTAACTACGATTACTAGAAGTAAAACATACATGAAAGGGCCCGCATTAAATATTTAAATACTGTATCTATATTGTGCTTTGCATATTATTATTATTGAAGCCTTCTCCTGTAAAACAAATTGTAAAACAATTTTCAAAGTAAATGTTACTGATTTTGAACTTTGAATTTTGAACACGACTCACTTATTAAACTTTATTCAGCTGCCATTGTAAAACACCAGTAAATTTTACTGGTCTGTAACGCACTAATTATAGCACCACCACGCAGATTACTCACACAACTAAATAATAAAGCATGCCTAGAAAACACCTTGAGTTTCACGACGTGTAAACAAAGAGAGAGGTCTACGGTTACCGCGAAAAACGGACACAAACTCCGCCCACTGATGCTTTACCCTTTCCAATACATTTTGTGGTTGGTCACAGATTTACATATTCATAAATCAAAGCCACATCACAGCATAAACACTGTAGCGGTCTAGTTTCAGAAGTCCATTTCAAACAGGCGACTAAAAATCTAGCCATTGAGAAAATCTTTAAAAAAATAAATAAATAAATAAATAGCAAAAGTGGGTTTTTGTTTTCTGTTTACATTGTATCAACCAGGAAAGTTGGCGAGGGCGTGTCACGCAGGGCAACTTCCTGTTTGAAGAAACCAGAGCCATCGAGAACAAACCGCCAACGTGTAATGAACAAGTAGTTCATTCTTAGTAGCGTTGGGTGATATGAGTGAAAAGTCAAATCACTATAAATATAAATAATCAAATATACTTTCTAGGGTCCAGACAGTATCGACGGTATATATCACGGTATTGGGGGGGTAAAACTAAATTGTAATTTTATTTAAATAAAATGAAAAAGTAGTAGTATTAAAATCTTTTAATTGTCCCACAGCGGGGAAATAAGATGCAAGGGGTAACCTGGATAAGCATCTGCCATTTTTAATACAGTACGTCTTTTAAAAGTAGTAGCACATGCGTTTATTTGAAAAATAAGAGAGACAGGGTTAGAGTAAAGAGTTTACATTATCACGCTTTCTTTTTTCTTTCTTGCTTGCTTTCACACGCGCAACGAAGCGCGAATCTGAATCCGAACGTCGCGTGAAACAAATGTTTACAAACGACCTAAATAATTACTTATCATAAAAATATGATAAAAAATGTAAAAAAAAAAACAAAACAGAAACAGCGCTGTGCCTGCGCCTTTACGACTCTCTTTCTTAGTAGAGCCGCTCTTAAATTACACAGACATCGGATCTGCTGTGATCTATTAGTTCAGCCTGTTACAACGCTTTCTGCGTTCGATTAGCAATGTCTCCGTGTCGTCATTAATAAAGTGTTTAAAAACATGTATAAAAATGTAATTCATGAATGTGTGACGGTATCCACAATATTGCAATATCCATATCGTAGCACAACTCAATATCGGTTTACACGTTAATACCGGTTCACCGCCCAACCCTAAGTCTTAGAAACGCCAGCATTCCGGATTTAAACTGCGACAAACGTTCCCCAAAATGACCGAATCTGGAGAGTCCGAGCAGGTGGACCCGACATGGCTAAGCTGCAGGCGTGTGGCGTCCAACAAAGGCGAGACCTCCAGGACTTCCAGCAGTAGGACCAAGTCAAAAGCGTCTGAGCTTTGGAATGAAACCGTGCGTGGCCAATTAAGAGCCACGCGAGCGGAACAATACGCCAATTTGTGCGCGGCAGAAACGAGCAGCTCATAAACGTCGGCCTCGCTCGGGTCCGACTGGATGTTTACGGCCTCACAAAATACTGGTTTATTCACTTCCCGAGGAGTCTGGGACGGTGAAAGTATGCGTGTTATGAGCGGAACTGGCCGACACCACGGCACTTCCTGCTTCGCGTTCAGCCGTTTATTGTAATATCACGCTGGTTTCCTCTTTGACTTTCACTCATGGGGCTTAGAGAATAGGGACGCAACGATTAACCGATTTCACTATTAACCGTGCTTTAATTCACACTTTAATTCGATAAAAATGTGTACTTTATCTTGGAAATTTTGTATTTTTATTCATATTTCATATGTTATCGTCATATCTTGTTTTTATTGTATTCCTATTTTTTTTTATATTTCCTGTATTTTTTGCACATTTTGGAATAGCATATTTGATCTTTATACCTTGTTTTTATCGTATTTCTATTCTTTATCTTTTTACTGTATTTCCCCCTTTTCACATTTTGTTGTACCTCCCGCATCCCTAGGTTTAATTGCTGGAGCGATCAAAAACATTTCACCACAGGTTGTACCACGTATAATTTGTTTGTGAGAAATAAAATTTGAATTTGAAAATTGAATTTGTCACGGTTCATTAATCGTAAAGGCTTCTCAACACCGCGTTTCTGTTCCAAGGAACGAAACTGCTGCGGCGAATCGACGGTCTCAGCCAACTGTGTGCTAGTTTGAAGGTTTATTGTTAAAATCAAGAGCCTTTTCAATCTCAATGTTTCTACCCTGGTACTAAAAGAAAAGAAAAACAAACAATGTTGTAATATAGTTGATCAAAAGTGCCTTTCACTAAATGTATTCTCTTTAAAACGGAGATACTTAGTTAATATGTGGCTAAGATTTAATTTAGACAGATTATTTTTATTTACTCAATAATTATTCTGTTGTTTATTTTCAGTGACAAGTTATCATTTGTTCAAATCAAACTTTTTTCAATTATTTTTTGAAGTCTAAAGAGAGAAATATGAATGTAACTACGAGTTTGTTTTTTTTAAATCATCATTTTGTCCTGTATTATTTGGTTATTGACCAGCCATAAAAAACTTAAAACATAAGAAGTTTTCATGTTTATTTTCAAATGTAATATTGTTCTGAAATTAATTAATGCATAATAATCGTGATAATCGTGAAACCGTGATTATTAATCGTGCAACCAAAATCTATAATCATTGCATTGTATTGGTTAAGCACAAATAAATACTATGTTTAATACAAAATGAAATATTTGGACTGAAAAATGCCCCCCATACCTGCCCCCCCGAGGCCTTGGTTAAACTATCAAACTTGGACTGGTCCGTGATGACAAAAAGGTTGGAGACCACTGCGTTAATGCATTAATTTTTATGTGCATTGATATTGATAATACAGAGGAGGCGGATAGTTTGTGTCTATATAGTTTGCATCTCAAGCTGATTTACGTTTAGTATGAACATGGCGTCGAAATCTCGTATGACCAAAACGTTACCACTTGTGGAACGAATCGCTGTTTTAACTCCGCCCCTGTTCGGTTCCACTGTGTAATCACATTTATCGAGCATTTCCAAGATGTTTAAAATGAGTTTGAATGGCAAAATGTGAGAAAAAGAACATCAATATTTGGCAAAATGTGAGTGAAGATTTGTCATTGATTCTCAGAAGGAAGATGTCTGTTTGTAACGCAAAAACGTGACCCTAACTTTGAACTTCACTGCAGAGAAGTGTCGCAAACACCGCAGACATTTTCAGTTCTTTCTTTTGCACATTTGGAAAGTTCACGGTTGAGAGTTCAGCGTGAAACTAAAAATCCACTCTCAAAAATCTTCCAAATTGACTAAACTCACCAAATAAGTATGACAATATTAAAATAAGAGAGCAGATCATGTGTAAAACTCTCACGTGTCATGTGTTAAAGATTTGGCCATGAATGACACCGCCGTTTCTCGATAACTGTTACAAAAAAATTAACAATTGAAGTTGATCAGCTTCTCATCAACTTTTCAACAATCCAAGTAGTGTTACACCAATTATTGAAGTCTGTTTGAACCAAGCGTAAAAAAAAGTTCCTTAGCATTTGTAGTTCGGAAATACCTCTTTTTGTAAAAAAGAATATTATATTGCATCAAAATGATTTTTTTTGTCAGAGAACTGCAAACAGCAAACCAAGAACTTTGACTCTCAAAAACACTCGAATCAAAACAATACTGCAACAACCAGAGTGTTGTCGATCGGCTTTACCTTGTCCGGAGGTGAAAAGACGGTTCCGTTTAGATCATCCACTCACTCTCGAATCTGAAAAACAACAAAACAAAATCATTTTCAGTATTTAGTGGAAACGCACCAGAGATGATGCTTCATTTACGCATTAGGACAATTCGCACCAAACTGAGAAAATCTATTATCCGTAGTACAATATTACTATTCCAAGTATTATTAAACTTGCCATGAAATCATAAAATGGCATATATTATTAAAAAAAAAAACGCAACCATCAAACCATCTTCAAAGCCACGATGCTTCATATTACCATCCTTTCCGATTCAAATCAACCATCAAACATGAAAATGAAATATAAGAGGGAAAAAAAAGTGTGTAAAAGGCGCTAACAAGAGGAAGAAGCCGAAACCTTGTCACACGAGTTGTCAAACATCCTCAAAAAAAAAAAAAAAAAAAAAACCCACACAGACAAACCCGAGTCGCCAGAGAAAAAGGAAGCAGTCATGAAAAAGTCCTGCCACAGCGGCTCAACAGAACGGCCTTGTGGAGAAGCTCCGCCGATATCAACACGTGTTGACCTTTTGTCCACCGACGCCTGCGATTGAGTTCTGAGAGAAAAACACACTCACAGGCCGAGCTGGCGAACACACTCCAGGCCGCTTTCCAGGATTTCCCCCCTTCTCAAGACCACTGGTCCCAACGAATCCAATGGGCAACCTCGGCCCTGGCCCTTCGCTCGGCTTGAACCTCCAGCGTATGACGGACAGAACGATGAAGTGCTTCCCCCCGTCTCGCCTCCCATCTGTCAGTGTGTGCAGTGCTCGCAGCCCCTCCCCCTCCCTCAAACCTGAGGACGGGGGCATGGACAGACCCCACAGGGATACTGCCAGTCACACGCCCATATATGGGCAAACGGCTGCTGGACAAGTGAGGCGGATGAGTGGTGTTCCCTCCTCCATCTCCGTGCCAATGACTGGCTGAAAAAGGCATCACTGACTATTATAAATCTAATAAATTATTATTATTATTATTATTATTATTATTAAAGATTCAAGATTCGGAAACTTTACTCTCCGGGGTGGGGGGCACAGTGGCAACTAATTAACAAAAGAACAAAACTAATCCATAAAAACAACTGTTTTATACACATCAGGATTCTCATCTCCATGCGTGCTATCGGTAAGAAAAAGACGCGCTCCTTTACTATAGTGAAAATATTGGGCATGTTTATTTCCATTTATTTATTTTCCATAAATATTGGACATGTTTATTGCGGTTGTAAATAACGGACGAGTAGGAAATCCTTAAGAGTATTTTGTTCAATCCTTAATATTTACCTCGCAAATACGTTTGCAAACGCATAATTGACGTATTTTTGGGACGATAAGGCTCATTACAAAAAAAAGCTTTATAATTCGGGGAAAAAATGTGTCTAGAAAATAAGATTCTAAATAATGAAGCACATTTGGCGTGCCATATAGTCAGAAAATTACGGTAATACGCACCAATTTCCATATAGTTTGCCATATTGACAATCTCACTCACTTTACTTTACCCAGATGTGGGTCTGCTTTCCGTTCTGTGATTGGCCAACAAACCAGTGTGTGTGTGTGTGTGTGTGTGTGTGTGTGTGTACCACCTTCCTGCCCAGAGTTGCTGGTATTGGCTGCAGGTCCCGATTACCCAAAAATGGAAAAGCTGTTAAGATGGATAGAAATGTTCTTATCCATACTTAAGTGTTGTAAATTTATCCTACACAAACTTACTTTAATGAGTTTGAAGTCAATTAAAATAACTGTGCATAAATACAATTTGAATACTACATTATCTGAATGCATTTGCATACATTTGATACTCAGAATTGATTTTACGTCAACGTCGCTTCGCATTTTCGTTTGCTTGTTTAATAATTCGTGTTTGAGATCGCCACATTTTCATTCGCAACTTGTATCATTCCCATTTTAAATTCTTGTGCGCTCGCGTTTTTGTTTTGGCACTATTTTCACGTGAGGGAGGCACTTAACTCTGATTGGCTGGTGAGAATGTGATTGACAGCCCTTGACCATGTAGTGTGGGAGGGGTTAAGCGAGCGCACACAGTGTCATTCATAGCTTTTTTTTTTTTTTAAATATCAGTAATATCAATATTTTTAAATAACAAATCTCGACTTCCTGAAGTGTGTGATGATCTGGGCCAAACCATCACAGCCCAGTTTATCTGCGGCATTTCCCTCTGACCCAGTCCAGGTATTGGAATCAGGAAGAATTCCCATCAGAATTCCCATAGAATACACTTGTTTTTCAGAAGCCATTGTGGAATTTTCCAGTGACCCCAATAGCACAAGCAGCGCTCTTGTGGAGTAGCAGCCATCACTGGAGATGGACGACTTTAAGTCTACGCAGCGGAATTGTTCGGCTCAGATGGAAAAATAATAAACTTACGGTACATGAAAAAAAACTCAAAGAATCTGCCAGCTTACTCAGACAAGACACTTGATTGTTTTTCAAGGGCGGACTGTTCTGTAAGAGTCTGGCATTCACACACACACACACACACACACACACACACACACACACACACACACACACACACACACACATAATTGTGTAGGGGTTAGAATCTGCCTAGCAACAAAAGGCATAACGCAGAACGAAGCTGTCAGTGACTTTCCTCCGAGCACGGATGACGAGGACAACTTCCTGACACCGACATGACTTGTTCCATATTATTCTTTTTTTTTTTTTTCACAATTCTGGTGATTTTGTTTTTAAATATTTAACCCTAAAAATCTGGTTGTCAAACAGCAATTTAATAACACATTACTCTTTGCTTTAAATAAAAAAAAATGGAATGAAAAATAATTGTAATGTGAAAGTAATGTTGAAAAAAAAACCCAACAATAATAATAAAAACAAAAACACTATTAAACCTAATAAAAATAAAGATGCCAAGAAGAGCTGCACGATTCTAGATAGAACGAGAATCACGATTTGTTTTTCTTTCACAATTCAAGATCCCAGTTTTTTCACGGTTAAGATTGCGAGGGGGGTAGAGTCAAAATTGCGATCTTTTTACGATGAATCGTTCAGCTCTAATGTCTGCCATCTACATTCCAAGAACATACCAACAGAAAAATCTCAAATAGGCTGGTTCCCAAAAGTGGCTTTCCAAGACGAGAGAGATTTGACCGCTTTGAGCAAAAAAACAAAAAAAAAAAGGCCATTTCCAGAGCAGCTGTTAACCTCCAGGACAAACCGTTTGACAGCGAGAGGCAGATGGACTCCTCAAACGACCAGGCCAAATGACAAGCAGCCATGAAAGATTCAAGAAAACAACTCCCTGTCCTCATTCTTTTCGGGCTGGCAAACAAATTGCGTTATTACTGGACGAACTTTCCAATTAGGCATCCGTCTATAAAAAAAAATAGCTTGGGATTATGGGATTAATGACTTGAGTTTAGCACTCAACTTGCGTTGGAAAAAGCATGGAGAGTTTGAGACGGAACTCGAACAGATGGTGATCCGTCTGCAAAAACTAAGAAAATTTAAAAAATGAAAAACTAAGGATGAAAAAACAAGAAAATAAAGAACAAAAGTAGTTTTGGGAAAAAAAAAAAAAAAACTTCAATCAAGAAAAATTATCTGTGAAAATGTTACTCGGTAAAACAACTTGAACCAAGACAGAAAATCTTGTTACATGGAAGTATCGTTTCAGCATATGATTGTTTTCATTGGCATAAATATATAACAGTAGTAGTTTCTTAATTTGAGAAACATTGAGGTCTACAAAAGAAAATTTGACTTGACATTTTATGTTTCAGCACGTTTTGTGTGAAAACACAAATAACTACTTGAAAAAATAGCCTCAATTCAAGGTAAAATATCATTAAAATAAGCATTTTTTTTCTAAGCAGGAAAATGCAAGTCCTATGTTTATGATAAAAGCAAAGTAATGTTTCACTCTTAATTTTAAGATAATTAATTTATCTTGTAAGAAAAATGATGTATTTGTTTTTAAGCTTTTTTGGCTTGTCAAGAATGATGAATGAATGACTATTATTCACACAAAATAGGTTTCTTATCATTTTTAATCATTATTAATTTTTTGCTGATCTTTTTACAAAAAAGATTAAATCTTTTAAAGATTACATATTTTCCTAGAAGACTGAAGGAACTCCATTTAATTGTTGTAGTGTTATTCAAAAGCCTCGGAAAAACTGGTAAACCATTCCAAAATGTTCTTTGTTTACAGCAAAAATTCTTCTTTTACACTTAAAAAAAAAAAAAAATTCACATAGGATGGCATTGAATAAAATAAACTGTTAGACAGACGGGACACTTCGACAGGCTGGCGTAAATCACACAGTAGTTGTTCTGAAACTGTCAAAAATCAGATTTGATTGGTTGAGAAACAAGCGTCAAAATGCGATTAGCAGAAACGTAAAAGTCCAAAACATCCTCATAACATTATCCTTCCGCTGAATTCAACAAAACTCAAGAACTTGTGTATCAAGGCAAATCTTTCTGTGGATTTTTTTTTATTTTACCGACACGGGCTTCTACACAGACTGGAAGTGTTTTGCTCAGACGTAAAGCCAAAACATCAGTCATGCATAAAGCTTTTAGAAGTCACTCCTAATGGTTCATCTGGAGGCCAAGATGCATGAAATCAATGAAGTGGAAATGGAGAACGTCACTTCAGAAAAAAAGGTAAAGTAAAGCATGAACTGGAAAAAGTCCAAGAGTATGGAAATAAAAAGCTTTATATTAAGGTTGGTTTTTCCCCAAAAATCTAACTGAAAACATAATGAAAAATAATATAAAAGAAAAAAAAAATCTTAGTATTTAATACAAAAATAATTAAACTAAATAACTGGTTATTTCTCGAACAGAGCGTTTAACAAGCTGGTAACACCACTGATGAATCTAGACGTCACTGAAGGTCGCCTTTGTCTTCCACCGACAAACTTAAAATCTATTCAGCGGTTGGAATTTGAGTAAAATGCAAATTCGAAAAAAAAACAGTGTTTTCTTTTTGAAACCGAAAACAAACACACGTGTTTTTCAGTTTCTCTTCTGCATCTTTTTTGACAATTATCATCCAAGCTCAAGATGGCGCCACTCGCATTTGCTCTATTGCAAAAAATATTATGACTACTGATTCAAAGTAGTAAAAAAAATTAATAAATAAATTTTAAAAAAAAATCCAGCATGTGTGTCAAGGCAAATGATTGGTGGTGGTCATTTCGACTCACAGAAGCAATAACCAATAAGAATATACTTATTACTACAATATGTACAAAACGACAAAAAAACGACATTTTTACATACATTTTACATTACATACATTAAAGACATAAAAACGATGAGTTATTTAGGCTTGCGACGCAGGACCAATTTAAAAAACGTTAAATAAATTTGTATACAAACTACATTTGAATAATTCTGAAAACTGGTTCAAGAAAAAGCCTCACTGAGTGAGCAGCGAAGGATTATGGGAGGTGTAGTTTCTGATCACTAGAATAGATTGTCGTTTTACTTAAAAATAATGAAAGAAAATTGTGAAAAAAGTGATACAAGTCACTAGTTAGGTTCGTTAAAAAATAAAATTTAAAGAGAAAATGGCCAGAATTTTGCCAGATATGTAAAAAAAAAAATGACAATTTTTTATGCTTATTTTGTGCCCGAAAAAAAAGGAGTGTGCTTATATTCGCGTAAATTGTATATGTATAATGCATCGTTTAAAAAGTGCAGTATATATGATATCTAATCCTCCAAATCTAAAAAGCCAATGATAACACTGACGTGAATGTGAGTTCAGGTCAGGTTGTTCACTGGCATTCAAGTTCTTTACATTCACTTGCACTATGAACCACCATTAACCTAATAATACTAAGAGCTGTGGCGTTTTACACAACCAAAAGACTTTAAACCATTTACAAATAAAACCTCAAAAGAACGTAAATTTGTTCCTTGGTCAATGACACACATTCACGTTCAAACTTGGACGTAAATTTTAGCGGAACATATCTTAGACTGAACGCTACAAAATATTAAAACTCAGAGCAAGAGCTGCTACTCTACACTGTAGCAAACACTGATAAGGCACAGAAAAATGCTATAAAAGTCCAGCCTAACCAATAACAAAGTAGTAAAAACAGTCATTTCCTGTTACGTTCCAAAACATGTGGCTAATCAGAACTGATTTCTTTTCTGCTGTGTCGGTTAAAAAAAAAAAAAACGCATTTTCAATGTAGAAGCATTATTTGGTGAAGCACGAGAGCCAATCACAGTTAATCTGGGTCTAAAGGTGATACACCAACCCTGGATTAGGACTTGGCCCACCTGTGTCGCATCTGATTGGATTCGACGTAGAAAAAAAAGTGGGTGTAGCTTATTAAACCACGTCATGATTCGCCCACCTGCACCACGTCTAATTAGATTCTAAATAGAAGGTAAGATATCATCATTCGCCCACCTGTGCTGTGTCTGATTAGATTCTAAATAAAGAAAAGAGGGTGTGGCTTACTAAACCACATCATTCACCCACCTGCACAGTGTCTGATTGGACTGATGGTGGGTGGAGCAACATCTACATAAAAAGTTTTCATTCTGACTAATCTGTGTTTAACTCAAAAGGTCCAATGAAATATAAACATGCATGTATAAATATAGATATCTATTCCTACGTATAAACAAACACACATCTCTACGTATAATAAATGTAATAGACACGTAAAAAAAAAAAAAAGCAAGCAAAACTAAAAGACGTTCAAAGCGAACGGACTTCAGCCTTTACACCGCACGTTACAATAAACGCAATGACCTAAACGCGAACTTGTAAGTGTGTGTTTCAAGCCCACGTCTTGCCCACTCCTCTGGGTGGTCTCAGGCACACTAAAACACATCTAGTGCGTAAAGGTCAGTGAACCGCGCACAAGAGAAGACGGTTTGCGCGAAAACCCCGCGTGAGGCGGCTTCAGGCGCTCGGAATATTACAAACGGCGGTCTGAATCAACAAACGGAGCACGCCTTCATAATAAAAGCCTTTGATTATGTTTCAACAAAGATCTCATAAAGGTCCCAAAAAAAAGGGGGGCACGCTGGTACTCCACCCTCCATAACCTAACAGAGAGACCACAGGCCTATTTTTCGACTGTTTTGACTGCGCAGGACACCGAGGCTAAAAATGGGTTAAGAGAAGAACATCTCCCTCGGGCGGCAGATAACGTGACCAAAGCTTGTGCTCGGCTTCAAGGTTGAACGGTTTCTTCCCCTATATGGAAGACGAAGGCTGAGAACAACACTTGTGCCCACAACGCCGGCCTTGCTTCCTGGTGCGTAGAGAACGATGATTCGACGTCTAGCTGTACGTTGCATTTCGCGGCTTCGCACGTCGACATGTCTGAAAAGCAGCTGCGAACGCCGCGAGTTGAAGAAAGCGTGGAATTCCAAAGCGGCCTACACAGACGCTCATAAAAGGCCTACGATTCATCCCGTCTTCAGCCTGAATGGCACTTCTGTTCGGTCATCGCCGTGTCTTTAATGCAACAAGATACACTAGCCCCTTTCACACACACACACACACACAGACCTTACCGGTAAATTGCCGGCATGCCTGTCATGTGTGAACAGACAAATTCCGGGAAATTTGTTACGGCAATTTCCCGGTAAATTGCCCTGGGTGAATACATTTTATTTATTTGTTGTTTGTTTATTTGCTTAGCTTCAATGGCTATATTAATGGCAACATGGGCAATGACAATTTTACACTTCAAAAAGCAAAAACATCTCCATAACAGTCAATAAACAGCAACCTGCTGCGATTAGACTCTACAATTTGAATTTAAATTTAAACTGGTGACTGGAACTATGCTTATGACGGGCAGCGCTACTTGTTCATTTATGGTCTGTGTTTGTTTATTATGGTGTGTGCAGTGCGTTATGGTGATGTTTGTTTATTTATTTGTTTGGATTTGTTGTTGCTGTTGTGACGTGAAATCTCCCCGCTGTGGGACTAATAAAAGATTTTTCTATTCAATTCAATAGATACACATCTTTTCTATAGGACTTCAACAAATTAGATAAACTCTTTCATGTTGATTTCTGTTAAAATGTGTAAAACCTTTTGTGGCAAAGCATTCTTAAGAAAAACATCTGCTCAAACATTTTATGAATAAAACCGTCGTCTAATATCAAACAATTGATCACAGTCAATTAAAATATGCTTTACAGACAAGGTATTCCCGCACCGATCATGTTTTTTTTACGGTAATTTACCGGCATTGCTGTGTAAAAGGAGCTATTGCCTCTGCGCACAAGAGTATTCACTGGCTGAAAACTGGCAAATCATCGTCGATTCAACCAACATTGTAATGAATAATTGTAATGTGGTGGAATTATTCGTAATCATGCTCCACAATTGGAAAAAAAAAAAACGATTATTTGCAAAACAATGGGATGCACCTGCCTTGGGCTGCCCACTGCTCCGGGTTTGTGTGTGTTCACTTCACTTGGATGGGTTAAAAGCAGAGAACCAATTTTAAGTGTGGTTCGCCATATTGACAATCTCACTCACGCTTTGATACAACCTGATTTTGACACGGTATCAAAAATGATACATCGTTTTCAGTTATCGTGTTATTGTTATATTGGTTTTCGTTTTGTTGAGCGATTGCTCTGGAGAAGTTGTCTATTGATCAGATTTATATGTAACTTATTTAAAAGATAGACAGTGCACGTCAAAGCCAATTACCATTTAAAATAGTAAATTACAATGTATAGGTCAAGCCACTTATTGGGACCAAACCCTAAAAAACCTAAACAAATCTTCTTACATTAGATGAACATTATTTGCTTCAAAACTTTCACTTAAAAAGACCAAATGTTAGTGACAACAAGAAAAACTCTAAATAAAACTCGAATATAAATTGCCTGGGACAACACATTTGTACTAAATATTCTGTATGTGATGTTTCATAAGCTGTAAAGTACAGAATAAAATACTGTTAAGTAAAAAGTACTGTTAATAAAAGTTCTTAAAAGCAAGAAAAAAAAATACAATATTTTGTTATATTATTTTTTGCAATTAACATTTGAATAACAATTCTTCCTGCTCTAGGTCTTAATTCTGCCACAACAGACCGAATCTACAGTGTATCTTACTGGTGAACCTAGGAAGAGGAAACACACTTCAAATCAAAACAAAAGTGTCAAACCGCCAACGTCGACCCAACACACAGACGCGCACTTCCTGCCAAAGGGGTTAAACCTGTTAGTAGCTTTCAGTCTATTGAGGATTCCTGACTCCATCAAAAATATTTGGGTCGTTGAGTCTCATACACCAGTTCACTGGTTTTTGGCATTGCAGGACAAAAAAAGAGCAATTGGTATTTCGAGAAGTTTCCAGAACAAATAAATAGTTCAAAAAACACACAAATACTGCAGCAGGAACCAGATTCAAACACATAGTTACTGTATGTGGAGTCCTTTATTATTTATTAAACCAGAGTACATTTCATATAAAAATATATTTAAATTCAAACACTGTAATTCTGAATTATATAACTTTTTAATTTGGTTTTATTATTTTTTTTATAATTATAATTTTTTTTTACAATTATTATTTTCTTTTTTATAAATCGGTCAGTAGGGTTAACTCTGGGGTCATTGTAGTTGGACTTTGGCCCTTAATTTAATCGTCTTAAACTAATATAATTATATAATATAAAATACTAACAAGAATATAATAAAAAAAAAAAAAAAAAAGACAAATAAATCCAACAAACACGGTAATTTCAACAAAAAGATCACTAAAATTTCGAACAAAATTTATGAGAACTAAAATTTCAATTAAAAGATCAGATCGAGTCATTGTCGGGCCCCGGGGCCACATGGTTTATGCTGCTTAAAATCACATAGAAATAGTTTCTTTTTTACAAAAAGTTTTTTCTCAATTTTTTTTTTACAAATGCAATTTGTTTAATCAAAGAAATGTCATAATTATGCCACACAAATGTCAAATAATTTAATATTAATTGCATTGCTTATGTAAAGAAATACAAATACAATTCTGCAGATGGAGATTATATGTTGTCTCTATAATTTTCTCGCCCGTCCGCCGCTGTTCTAGACGCACCGAGCAAACCCCTACGTTTAACGTCACTTTACCTGAACAACCACAAAAGCAGGAGCTAGAAACATGGCAGGAATGTGTCGGCGCGCTGCCACTTCCTCTCACAGCAGACAGAAGCAGGAAGAAGGTAAAACATGTGTTCCACGCGTCATCGTGATTCGTGACATCAGCGGCGTCTTCTCACAACCACCTGACGCGTGTTTACACGAGAAAACGCCGCCGCACAAATCAAACATCAGATCGCATCAGAATCAGGGCCAGTGTCTCTATCCATCCATCCATCTTTCCATCCATTACTGATTGTACATCTGCACATCTAATCCTGGTTTGTCATTTAACCGTTTTTTTTATCAATCAATCAATCAATCAATCAATCAATCAGTTGGCCAATCTATACATCTATCCATGCATTTATTTGTCTATAACCATTTATTTGTCATTCAATCAATCAATCAATCAAAACAATCAATCAATCAATCAGTTATCTATGCATCTATCCATGTATGTCTTATATCCGTCTATCAACATATCCATATCTCACTCTCTCTCTCCGTCTGTCTGTCTGTCTGTCTGTCTGTCTGTCGGTCGTTCGGTATGTCTCTCTCTCTCTCTCTCCCTCCCTCCCTTCTATCTCTCCATCTCTCTCTCCCTCTCACTACCCCTCCATTTTTCCCTCTCCGCCTCTCTCTCTCTACCCCTCCATCTTTCTCTCTCCGCCTCTCTCTCTCTACCCCATCATCTCTCTCGCCATCTATCCCTCCATCTTTCTCTCTCCGCCTCTCTCTCTCTCTACCCCTCCATCTTTCTCTCTCCGCCTCTCTCTCTCTCTACCCCTTCATGTTTCTCGCTATCTACCCCTCCATCTCTCCGTCTCTCTCCTTTAGTCTCGATCTTTCTCTCTCTCTCTCTCCCTCCCTCCGTCCGTCCGTCTCTCTCTCCCTCCCTTCATCTCTCTTTCTTTCAGTTACTCTCTCTCCCCCTCTGTCCCTTTTCTGTCGGTCTCTCTCCTTCGCTCTCTCTCTCCCTTAGTCTCAATCTGTCTCTCCCTCTCTCTCCGTCCCTTCGTCTCTCTCTCTCTCTCTCTCTCTCTCCCCGTCTCTCTCTCTGTTAACTTGCCACTCTGTGGCACAAATACTTTTACAGCCCTAATTTTAAGTTTCATAGACAACAATGTCAATGAGTTCAAGTTACTTCATTACCAATCCACTCCACAAACTCCATCACTGTAAATAAAATTGAAAAAAAAAAAGACGTGAATTCTGGTGAAACGCCAACAATCTGCTGCGATGATGAAGTGATTAAAACCTTGACAAATGACAAACTAATCCGATCACATCTCGGAAGACCGTGAGGCGCTAAAACCACCGGACGCCGTCTGCTTTGGCGTGGAAGTGAAGAGACAAGCGACCTCTGTGGATTAACTCGAGGTTTTACACGGGCCGCGCTGCCAGCTGGATGAAGCCACACTGAAGACATTAACACGCTGCCAAACTCCCGCGCGTTTACTACGACCTCTCACTCGCTAGCGTTCACATGCTCCGCTGGTGTGACCAATCACAACTAGTCTCATCCCTCATGCCTTTTTACTTTACTCTTTTGATTATACGGCACTATATATTTTAAAGGGTATCTTATGCTGTTTATTTAATTACTGTCATGCAAAAATTCCAACGTACATGGTATTTGTTTAAAAAAAAAAATCTCTTATCACGTACAAGTTTAATAAAAAAAAATAAGATATATTGATTACATTTGTATATATTTTGTCAAATAAAAAAAGACAAATCAAATATTATTATAATTTAAAAAAACTTTTTACAGTTTTCCACTGGGATTAATAAAGTATCCATCCATACATACATACATACAGTACATACATCTAACTATCTGTCTGTCGACTATTTATCCATCTACCCAACAATATTTGTATTTGCCGTTTGCACTATGCATATTTTGTCATTTGCATTTATTCTTGTGTTCTTTGTTCTTGTATATTGTGTTACATTTAAAACGATTCTTGCTTTTTATATTTTGGACAACATTTTAATATGTATATTGTAGTTATTTATTATTTGAAGTTTTATATATATATATATATATATATATATATATATATATATGGATAGAAAATATTTTTATTATTTACTGAAAATATCATTGAAAATAATCCAATTAAGTTCAAATTAAGGTGCAAATAAGTAGTACAGATTTATAGTATATACTGTATACTAGTATATATATATATATATATATATAAAATACTGAATCAAACTAGTTAAATCAACAACTAGATATGAAGAATCACCTAGTCAACTTGTTGAAAACATCTGTTAAAAAAGACCATGCTGCTTTGCATGCGCTCTCTCCGTTTACTGTAAACGCTGGGGCAGATAGGAAGGAGAACAAGCAGGTCGCCGCGTTTAGCCACAAAGAGAACTAGTCGAGATGGCAGAGCGGTGGAACCAGCCTGAAACCAGATCCGTCAAACGCAAGAAAAGAAAAAAACACTGGGCAAAGTTGACAAAGGCCGAAGCGGTTTGTGTATGACGGCAGCTGTTGCCATCCATCTGGCCGCTTTTCACAATGGATGTGGGAAAACAACAAGGCGAGAAACCCTCAGGCTGGCCAGAGGAGCAGCGGAGAAGCAAAGCGACAAACATCCCAACAATTTGGCCTCTTGTCAGACGCTCGAGCAGCTCTGGGAAAGTCTGCGCTGGCACCCGGTTCATCCCTCCACACCAGACCTGAAACATCTCCGAGCAAAGTTCGGCCTTCAACGCGAAAGACGTCGATAGTCCAGCGCTCTGTCACAAAACGACAGGCTTGGTTTGAAGATTTAGCTAATAGTGTTTTTAAATTAAAAACAAATAAATAAACACATTCTAAACTGAATTAAAATCATCGCAAAATATTTGCAGCAGCTTTTTTGAATCAATTTTTCCCCCAAATACGTCAAACAATATTTCAGCATTTCAAACTTTACTTGGGACTTTTGAAACTTGGACTTTTTTGTTACACTTGTGACAATCCAAAGAGACAATGTTAAAACGTCACATGTTACGGTTTGTTTTACACTTTATTATTTGTACTAATAATTGTGCATTTGCCATGATTGTTGTCATTGTTGACAATAAAGAGATAATTATATGAGATCAATGTTGCTCCATAAAATATTGATGACAATTATATCACACCAACAAAAAACAAACAAACAAACAAACAAAAACACGTGCATGAACGAGACTTATTTAATACTTAATGTCATCATTACATTTACTTGCATTGAAGTAACTTTTTACAAACTTAATTTAAAACTCACTTAAAACAAACTCAATTTAAAATTTCAATCAAATTCTTATTACTTACTTTTTTACACTTCTAAACAGTGGTAGTGTTAGTTTGTTTAATTAGATTAATATAAACATTTAAAAGCATGGCAAACGTACACAAGCAGGATGATTAATGGACCAAATATTGAGTTTAATGTTCGGCTATTGTTATTATTAAAAACAATAATATTATTGTTGTTGTTGCTGCGGTTGTTGTTAAATGGCTTTTAAAAACATTATTTTCCTTTTGCTGTTTTATTTCACACGTCGGAAAAATGTGCGTTAATATTTTGGGCGCGCAATTTATCCAACACCTTTAATAAATCTGTAAATATTCTCTTGACTCACTAACGCAAGAAAAACGACGTGTGCGTCTCACTTTTCTCTCCTGTAAATGAAGAGAGTCGCTTCCTGTATGAGCGCGCGTCGCCGATAACTAACACACGCGTCCACTACCACAACTACTCAAAAGTGCCGTGAAAGCCAAAGTGGAGTCGGACTTACCAGTTTCGTCTGGTGGTCTTGTGTCAGGCGGTTCGGGTTGAGGTTCGGGTTGAGGTTCGGACTGATCCGACTTCCCGTCTCGCACTTTAGCGACTGTAACTAACCGACCGACTTCAAGCTTTTCTAAGCTTTTTCACAACTTGAGCTGAAAATGGCCGCCGAATGTCTATTTTCAAAATAAAAGTCCGACTATGTATTTGACGCTTTTAATGGAGAGTAAATTTGCGTACACACACACACACACACACACACACACACACACACACACACACACACACACACACACACACACACAAGAGATAATTGAAACCTGCGATAGAGATGCTTTTTTTTCTTTTAAGAAAAAAGAATTTACAGGTTTTTTTTCAAGTCACACACACTAAAGAGATAATTGAAACCTGCGATAGAGATGCTTTTTTGTTTTAAAAGAAAAAACTATTTACAGGTTTTTTCAAGTCGAGTCGTCTTTATTTGAAAAGCACTTTAAAAGACAGAAGACAGATCAAAGTGCTTAAAACTTTAAAAATAAAACACGAAAGGACAAGCACATTAAAATGAACAAAAGTTGACATGTATACATGCGCACATACACGCGTAAAATAATTATTCACTAATAATTGCATTTAATAATCGTAAAATGCCATACCAGACACACACGACATGATGGAATGTTTTACGCGTATCACGAGTGTAGATCGACATCTAGTGGACAAAAGGTACATTTAAACTTTTAATTTAAATGGAATGTAAAAGTGTTTTTTTTATAATAAAACGGGCCAAACCGAGACAAATTGATGCAGTGATTATATTATACACCCATTTAGCTTTCTAAAACTATATCGATAATTACTCTATAATAAATGCTATTCTCATGAGTCTGCTGATGAAGTCTTTCTTCACTTTCATGGCTTTTCTTCAAATAAAGCTATGGCTGAAAAAGAGAGAAATAAAGAGGACCTTTATTTTATTTAAGCCAATTTATAATAACAAATTGTTCATCAGACTGTAAAATTGAGCAAAAATATTACCCGAGAAATATAAAATATTAATATAATTTACTATAATATAACATATAATTAAATGTAATATAATGTAATATAATATAATATAATATAATATAATATAATATAATATAATATAATATAATATAATATAATATAATATAATATAATATAATATAATATAATATAATATAATATAAATGAAACACAGAAGCACATCTTACTGGGAGAGCTTCTGTGGGATCTCTGTGGGGCTCGCAGCCCCTCTTTACTCAGTCTGGGCACTGGGGGGCTCACAGGTCCCGGCCGTATTCCTGCGTCCCACTGGGAGCTTGTGGAGAGTCTCTTGGTGGAGTCTGTGTGTGCTGAACGAGCATTAGAACTCTGTGATGCCCACGCCGGCCTGGTGTCTCTGAACTCACCCGCACTGACACCCAGAGACAGAAACATCTGAGAAAACACACACACACACACACACACACCTGTTGAGCTTAAACACAAATGGTATCGTATTTGTGCTGCACTGTCTCATGACTATCTGTCCACTTTGATTTTCAAAAGCTTTTGGATCTTTGGACTGTACTTTTTTTTTTTTTTTTGCTGATATTTGTTTTATGATATTCTTTCACTACTGTAGCACTTTGACATTTTGTTTTATTAATAAACAATTTGTTAATTTGTTAATACTATTTAAAATACATGTAATTATTTTGTTTTATTCATAATAAATCATATTAAATTATTATCCAAATATATAATGATGTATTGCTACTATTATTATTATTAATATTATTTTTAATAGCTTTTTTAACTTTACTTTGTTTTCTTACATTGATAACTAAAAAAATCGTTTTGAAATTTTACTAGTAATTTAGTAATATACAATACTACGTATTTTCAAAAGACTTTTGGATCTTATGATTTTGCTTTGTGCTTTTCAATTGTTTTTTTTGTTTGTTTTTTTGCTGAGATCAGTTGTATTCTGTCACTACTGTAGCACTTTGAGATTTTGTTTATAATATTATATTATATCATATTAAAATAATATCCAAAATATGTAATGTTATATTGCTATTATTATTATTATTATTATTATTTTATAAGTTTTTTAAAACATTAATTTCAATTTTTTTTTTTCAAATGTTTTTTTTCAAATGAACATTTTTTCAAATGTTTCTAGTAATTTAGTAATAAACAGTACTTTTTAACATTATTGAACTGTAAATTATAAAGGTAACAATTTTTTTTACAAATCTGTTATTCATGTATATAACTGTTTTTGCTGTTTACCAAATAACTCTTTACCACTCTTTATACTTGTCTACAATCAATCATCTTCTAAAAAGCAGCTTCTGCTTTTTCACAGACATCATAAATATTTTGATTTATAATTATTTCAGTGCTTGGATTGTGTACAGCAGTTTGTCCAACAGTTATCATTTTAAAATGATTAATAAACAAAAATGTATCCTGGCCCTGGCGGTCATTTGCATGCTCATTTGCATAGGCGAGTCACATGACATCAGCCGAGCTCACCAGAGATTTGACCTTGCGCAGTTTGTAGGTCGAGCAGGTCGCTGCTTTCATGGACCTTTCTAGACTTTTCTTTTTAAGGAGTCTGCGGAGATTTAAAAAAGCAGAGATTGTGATTCAAATGGCTATTAATTTCACTGGATCAGTTCTTTGCACATACGTTTCTCTCGCATGTTCTATGGGATCAAGGTTGTCTAAGTAGTTGAAGCGTATGGTGTCGGTGGGGCGTGGGTCCGCGTCTCTCCATGGTGGAAGACCTTGAGCTGGTTTCATTGGCTCGTGTGGATCTTTACTGGGGTCCCGGGGGGCCGGAACAGGAAGTGAACCATTCGTGTCCAGAACCTTCACCTCAGGAATAATAAAGCACTGCTTCACCGGACCCTGAGTGACACGCAAAATACACGTGTGTGAAATATAGTGTGTGCACATATATGTGTATAAGTATTCTAGGTCAAAGTGTGGTCCAAAATACTAGATTTTTAGTTTAACTTTTCTTTTAAAAAAAATTTCTTTTAAAATAAAAATTATTATTATTATTATTATTATTATTATTATTATTATCATTATCATTATTATCATTATTATCATTATTATCATTATTATTATATATTAAGAATAAGTATAATTGTACTTAAAGAAATCACTGACCTGATCAGTGGTGTAAAGTACTTGAGTAAATGGATGTTGTTACCTTTTTAATTATTTTTGGCTACTTTGTATAAGCCCCTTTTAGTCTCTACTTGACTACATTTGTGATTGAGTATTTATACTCTTTACTCCACTACACTTCAATAGACACTTACCGTTACTTGTTACAGTGTGATTGTGCACGACAAGTCGACATTTTTTTCTACCGCGGGTAATTTCTGCGGGTGAGGTGATATCGCCATCTGCAGGATGCTGAAGGTACTGGATGATATTTATCAGCTAAATTATGTGAATGTGTATTAGCTGTTGCACCTTTTTGCACATTTAAGTTTAGCTGAGACAAACGTTTTGTTCTTTTTCTCATCTATTTTGTTCTGTCATTTTGAAACAGAGGTGTTAGATTTCATTTCTATGTTAGGAAATAAAACCTCATTAAGCCTTTCTTCTTTTTCACATTTATTGGTGTTTTTTGAGCCTATATTCAGAACAAGTAAAATACTTGAGTTCTTCTAAAATTGGATATGTAAAGCTTTTTTACTCAAGTAACTCGCGTTTTGGAATTGGTGACTTGTAACTTGTAATGGAGTAATTTCTACCTTACTCAAGTATGGTTTTCAGCTACTCTTTACACCTCTGACACTTTTATACCGTCAATTTGACAATAATTCACAAATAATTGTGCAATTAAGTAATTTTTTAAAAAATTAAAAATTAATGAATTTACTTAACAAAAAAAAATAATTCAGTAATTAACAGTAATTCCGTAAAGCAGTAATTGAATGTGATTAGAGAAGTCTCTTGTGATCTACTCCTGGGGACGTACAAATGTACCTTTGGTCTGCCGATGTGAAGTTCCCTCACCGTCTCGATGTAATGTCGCTTCCACACGCCTTGCTCGAACAGCGAGGGAGAGAAGGTGATGCACCAGCCCAGCTTCAGACATTTGGGCATCCACAGCTGGTCGAGCTCCGCAAGACTCTTCCAGTGCCAGCTCACCTACACACCACGTGATGCAAGATTACCTGTGGTTCGTTTTTTTTAAACCGCAGACAATTTCAAAGCAGTTTTGTGAAGCAAAATGACATTTAGCGTAATTTACAAACGACCATCCTTTTCACTATGAGCAGCGTAAATGCGACAGTGGCTAGGAACAAAAAAAAACAACGCAGTCAGAATTCAAATTCAAAGGGAAATGTATGCATACTGTAGATAAATATATATATAATTTAAGTAAAAATCGTTTTATTATTTTTCATTTTTCAAAATAATTTTTTTGGCTCTGTTTAAAAGCACTTTTGAACCACTGTACTTTTAAAACAGGTGTTTTTTTTTGTAGGGGGCTAATAATTTTGTCCTCAACTGTATATACATGTGTGAGTGTGTATATTGTATGTATATGTTCATATACATATACTGTATATAAACATACATACATACACATATGATACACGTATACTGTATATAAACAAACACACACAAATATTTAATAATAATAACAATAATAATAAATTTTATTTTATGTATTTATAGTGTATATGTACATAAATATACTGTATACATATACGTATATATACAGTTTATGTATCTCATACCTGTGAGCACCTGCTGAGGCTGCGAGGGTCCAGAAAAGAGAAGATATACAGTGACATGACCCTGGGAAAAACCCTGGTGAAGTCGAGAGCATCTTCTAACACTCTGCTGGACAGAATCTGTCTGAGATGCTTCAGCTGGCTGATAGAACATCTGGAGACCAAGTCGTGAAGAACCTGCGTCTTCTGACCGTCGCTCCACTTCTCAAACTGGAGGCGAGAAGAGATGCAGTCAGATGCAGTATTAAAACGATGAATTGTGAAGCGGACAGAAAAGAATATTGTTAGAAGAAGCTCTCACCCATTTTACGAGCAGGTTTCTTCTCTCTTCAAAAATCTGCAATGGGATTTAGAAATAATAGAAAGCCTTTATTGTCATTGTGTACATTTACAATGTAAATTATACATGCACCGTGAAATTAAGAGCGTCTTCTATCCATTGCAACATGCAACATTAATTTACACTCAAGATCTAATTTGACCCAATAGAAATGAAATAAAATAAAATGGTAAAGTGGTAAAATAAATGTACCTCTCTAATGTATATATTATTCCAAATGTATATATTATAAATTTGTTTTTTTAAATATTAAAAAAAAACTACATGTAAAAGAAATTGTACTGTTCATAATACATGTCAATTGTTGTAC
>MU204221.1:12833-39627 GCA_017309775.1 Paedocypris sp. Pulau Singkep
TTCTAATGTTTTTGAGTTGCCTGGACCTGAAAGGGTTTTGAGATATAGTGCACATTTTTTGTAAAAAAAAAAAGAGGCAAAAAAAAACGTTACATTTACCACCGTTAAATTTTGATTTGTGTATGTGATATTTAAAATAATCAGAATAATCAGCCAATTAAATTAATCAGATTTATGACAAAATGTTCATTATTTGATGTGTTTGTGTCTCTGGCAGTGACATCGACCTGCTCTTCTCCTCAGCCTGTTGTGTGAACGGAAGCTTCCTGTCTGTCAGGTAACACACACACACACACACGCGCGCGCGCGCGCGCCTTACAGAATGAGAACGGTTTGTCTGGAAAGTTAACGTTAAACTTCTTTTAGTGCCTCAATCAATAGTGTTGTTAGTGTTAGGACGAACGTGTTACACAATTAATGTATTACAGTAATGTATTGGTTTCAAATTCAATTTCAAATTCAAATTCAAATTCAATTTGAATTTCAAATTTAATTTCTAATTCAAATTCAATTTCAAAATCAAATTTCAAACTTCGAAGTCAAATTCTGTATTCAAATTTTGAATTTCAATTTCAAAATTTCAATTTCAAAATTTCAATTTCAAATTTCAAATTTTATTTTTTTTTTATTTCAAATTTCAAATTCAAATTCACATTTCAAATTCACTTTTCAAATTTCTATTTTTATTTGTCACCTACATATAATACGCGGTACCAACATGTAGTGAAATGTGTTTTTGATCGTTCCAGCATTTAAACATAAGATGGGGGGAATACAATAAAATGTGCAAAAGGGAAATACAATAAAATGAGAATAGAAATGCGAGAAAGTGCAGTGAATCAAAAAGAAAAAATATATAATATGAATAAAAATACAAAATTATCAAGGTAAAAATACAATCAAATAACGTAAAAAAAAAAAATAAAAATACAAAAAGTGAGTGAAATACAAGAATGTTTTTGCAGTTTTGCAGTAATGCGTTACTAATTCTATTTTCAGGAATGTATTAATCGCTACATGCTAAGTAAAGCTTGCGTGACATCAAACTTAGCTGTCTATATTATATTGTCTATTGCCTAATTATTTTCTAATTTTGCGTTTCTCATTTTTCACTTTTTTAACGGTACAAAACTGAATTCAACACATCGTTTAACTGTATAAGTGATTAATTCTGGCAACCGCTAGTTTACTGGAAAAACAACATTTCTTTACAGTGTAAGCCACAGTCACAACATCGCCTCCTGCTGGATGTTAAATAAAATACAAGTAAAAGGTACATTTTGTTATTTTAGGATGTTAATTTCTACTTCTGTAGTTTCTCTGGTAAAAGTAACTTACAGAGGTAATGTAACATATTACAATTCTGAGACAGTGATATTGTAATGTAACAGATCACTTTTTACAAAAAGTAACGAGTAATGTACAATGTATTACAATTTCAAAAGTAACTTGCACAACTAACAATACATTTCAGATCTACTTTATAGGTACGAAGTCTTCACGCTCACAATACCTGTGTGATACAGGTGTGCAATACCCAAATTAGTTCATGTTCACATTTTAACTCTTTAACGTTTTTAAAGTTTAAACGGTTACATTTGAAGTTTGTTGCTCTTCTATAGAGACCAAAAATATATGCAAAAATCCAGATTTGCGATTTTTTTTTCTTTTTTCTCCTCGGTTTTTATGACCAGGGCTCAATCGCTCCAAGGTTGTAGGAATTAGGAAATTAACCTTTTGTTCGTTTATTAAAGTTGTTTCAAAATGCGAAGCTTGTTTGTTCATTACATTCAATGCAGAGTCGTATACTATGCGCCTTGATTTGTTTCATTGATTGTCGACCATAATCCAATCCCCATTGCCATATTTCGACAAAATTAGAAAATTTCATTTGACCGATGCAAAAAAAAAAAAAAAAATCCTTTCAATCCAGATTGACTTTTCGAACGACATTGAATATTTTACAGATATATCTGTATAGCTGAGATGAAAGCAAAAGATCTATGACATTTGTTTTTCCATTTTTCTAGAAAATCTTACAAGATTACGCCAGTTTGTTTATTTCGTCACTTTATTGTCTCAGGATTCTTCCTTTTGACGCATTTTCATGATCCAGTCTTGTTGTGTTTTTTTTTTTTTACCTTTTTTTTTCATATTAAAAATAACAAAAATAAAAAAAAATATCCATGAACCGATAATGTCATTAGGAGTGAGAATTAGCTACAGCTCCGATTGATTCATCCAGCATTGGAAACCTTTTTTTTTTTTTACATTTGTGGGGAAATTAAACAATCTTATGCATAAACCTGTGTGTGTGTGTGTGTGTGTGTGTGTGTGTGTGTGTGTGTGTGTAGTAATCCGGATCACTACAGCACTAGCAGCAAGTGTTCCGGCGTGGACATCACCTCGGCACGGCTGCTCTTCCACCGTCTCATCCAGCACTCGCAAGTCTCACAAATCGTGAGTCTTTTTAAAATAAATACTTGACTAAAAAAAAAAAATATATCAAAAAAGTCCATTTAAATTCACTAAATTGTGGTATTTACGCGGATATACGTAAGCAACCCGCTGATTTTTCGGGCACAAAATTAAGTTCCAGGAAAAATAAACGAATAAGTAAATATGTACATTATATGCGTTATTTATGCATTTCTGGTGTAATTGTTCATTTTCTGTTAAAATACGTTTTTGTTCTTCATTTAACAGCCCTAACGTGTGACTTATATCATTTCGATATCGTTTTACTTAAATAATAGATTTTTTAAAAAGTCGATTCTAGTGATCAGAACTCCAACTCCCAGAATTCTCTGTATGTGTTCCCTGCTGTCCACTCCTCACCTGGTTTCACTGTTTTCCACTGTTTTCCGACACTTTTGGCGCTAATTTACCAAACGCTCCTTCTGTTCCAATAATAATTGTTTTTTGAATTGAATTGAATTGAATTGAAAAATCCTTTATTAGTCCCACAGCGGGGAAATTTCACGTCACAACAGCAACAACAAATCCAAACAAATAAATAAACAAACATTTTTTTTCAAATAGTTTCCAGCTGTTAGCCGTTAGCGCTAATTCCAGCCGTTAGCGCTAATTTACCAGATGTTCCGTCTGTTCCAATAATAATTGTTTTTTGTACAAATTGTTTCCAGACGTTAGCTGTTAGGGCTAATTTACCGAATGCTCCTTCTGTTCCAATAATAACTGTTCTTTGTTCGAATTGTTTCCAGCTGTTAGCCGTTAGCGCTAATTCCAGCCGTAAATGCTAATTTACCAGATGCTCCGTCTGTTCCAATAATAATACATTTTTGTTCGAATTGTTTCAAGCCGTTAGCTGTTAGCGCTAATTTACCGAATGCTCCTTTTGTTCCAATAATAATTGTTCTTTGTTCGAATTGTTTCCAGCCGTTAGCTGTTAGCTGTTAGCCGTTAGCGCTAATTCCAGCCGTAAATGCTAATTTACCAGATGCTCCGTCTGTTCCAATAATAATAGTTTTTTGTACAAATTTATTCCAAATGTTAGCTGTTAGCCCTTAGCGCTAATTCCATCCGTTAGCTGTTAGTTATTTACCGCAGGCTCCACCTAATAATAATTTACCGGATGCTTCGTCCAATAATAATCGTTTTTAGCCCCTGTTAAGTGTCGCCGTGCGAGTAATGTTTCTTTATTTCTGTTATTGAGCTACAAAAACTGAAAGTAAATAAAAGTATTTCCGTTTTTTTCGGGATTGCTCCTCACTTGATGTTTACGTGCATATTTTAAATTGCTGATTTTAAGCAGCGGCCAGGTTTTCGAGCCACTAAAATTGGAAAAGAAAGGAAAACAGAAAAAAAACGGGTGCTTCTATTCGCGTCAATAAAATTTGACATTTTGGAATTTTTACATTTCAATTTGAAACACGGTACGTCCTCTCTTGAGTTCCTCTGGCCTCAGACCAGTACTGTTTGACATCATCGTTATTTGACATCGTTATTTGCGTGTGTGTGTTGTTTTTAGGTGGCGGCTAGTTTGGAGAAGCGTCTCCTCCCCAGGCTGAGCAGTTCTCCTCCAGACATCGAGGCTTTGAGACTGTTCCTCACGCTCCCAGAGTGTCCGCTGCTCAGCAACGCCAACAACTACACCAGCCTCAGCATCCCCTTCGCCAAGGCCGTGGTCGGCCTGAAGGACGCTCCTCTCAGAGTGCTCGGTGTGTGCGCTTTTACCTCAGCTCTACAGATGTGTTGTGTTGTATTGTGTTCTACTGCTTTTGCGTTTTATTTTTTGTCCCCTTTTAAAATTTTTGGTGAGGAAAAAAAAATTTTTTTGGTGAGAAATTTTGGTCAGAAATATTGGTGAGGGACGTAGTTAGCCAGAATTTTTATTTTTTATTATTTCGCCTATTAACGGAATTTGTATTTTGTGCCTGAAAATAAATAAAAAAAAAGGGATGTTTGTCATTTTCCCGTTGCCGTGGCCAGAGAGCTGGTGGTCTCGCTGCGAGCCGGCCACGTTCCAGAGGCTGGTGGAGCTCTACAAGGAGGTGGTGCTGTACCTGCTGCGCCTGCAGAAGCTGGGCATCCCCGTGTGCGAGCAGCGCACCTTCACCTGCTTCCTCCACACCTCCCTCAAGTTCCTCCAGATCCTGCACGCGGTGAGTCCCAGAGACCCGTGTCCCATCCATGCACAAACCTCAAGAGGCTGCGTTTTTTGAAAATATATTTTGCGCTAAATGAAAATGTAGTTGAATGTTTTGTAAATGTAAATATTTTGCGTTAAATGAAAATGTAAATTGAAAGAAAGCGTGACTTTGCCTCCAATCCTCAGGAGGCTGCGTGTTTTTTTTTTTACCCGCCTCTTACGTTTGAGTGACAAATCTACTAGCCAATCAAAATTGTCGAAGCTAAGGTTCCTGGCTTGCTGACCAATCAGAAGCACTACTACTGGGGTGGACGATATAACAAGTCTGGGTATCAAAAATCAAAAGCAATTAAATGAAGCTGAAAAAAAAGACGGCTATTTTACCGATGTTTTTGTTAAAAGAAAAGTGTGTTGAATCACAAAGCTTTTTTTTTTTTTATTAGTATAATGCTAACGATCAACACGTTTGAAATAATTCATTTTTTAATGGGATTAATCAGTCTTTAGTCTTTAACTCCCAGAATGTCTGGATAGTTTTATTAGTTTAAATTAAATGTTGAATTAAACTATACTTTTGTATTTACAGTTTCTGTTGTTGTTGCACATCTAATTTATTTCAAAATGTTTTTATTGCATTTTGCGTTCTTTGGCATTGAGGTTCAGGTACTGTATTTATTAGTATGTAGCTTATTTGACCCACGTTTTTGTAAAAGTTACAGAATATTTTATTCATAATATTAGTTTTATGCAATTATGCACACAAACGTATCAAATGCAAAAATCGAAAATCGCATCGCAATTGCACTTTATCAGAAAAATTGCAATTAGGTTTTTTCTCAAAATTGTGCAGCTGTAGTTACAACCGTCTCGAAGCGCATGTGTGAAAGTGTAAATTGAAAGAAAGTGTGACTTTGCCTCGTGTCCGCGCGAGTGAAATTGTGTGGCGGTTTCAGGTGAACGAACGAGCCGGCGCCATTATCCTGTACGACCGCTTCTACATCCACGAGCTTGACGAGCTCATCGACATCAGGAACGATTACGTCACCTGGATCCAGCAGCAGATGTTTTCTGCGGTACGTCCATTCTCCACTAGGTTCTCCGTCTTTGCGGTCTTGTAAATGTACTAGTGCTGTCAAAGTTAACGCGCCGACGCACGCGATTCATTTAAATGCACAATTGTGTCGGTTATGTTTAACGCTGTTAATCACAGTTGTAGTTTTTTTCACTTTCGGTTTGGGGACGTGCAATGAATAGAACCGAGAGAGCCGCGGTCGTGTCACCAGGTGCGGCTCATTATGATCAGCAGCGGACAGTGATGGTTTTCACCTGCTGCTATTTAGGCTCAAAGTTGTCAAAAAGAAGGCAAAGTGCGCTTCACGTTTTAGTTTTATTTTATTTTATTTATTTTTTTTTTTTTTACAAAAAACACAGCGTCCTGTTTTTATTAAGATTAACCTAAAAATACGACTTTTTTTGGGTGTTTTATTCTGGAATTAAGAGCGACTTGACCTTGGAGGGTTAATAAAGAACAAAAATTATACATGTTTACGTATATAACGAGTGTTTTTTTTTTAGTGTTGAGTTGACATTAATTTACATAGTACACCTCAATATCCAATATTACAAGCTTCAGTCATTTATTTGCAACTAATCACGATTAATTAATTTATCGGGGAAGTGCGATTAATTAGATGAAAAAAGTATGACAGCTAAAATTTACATTTCTCACTGATGGGACAAATAAAGGTTTTCTTCTTCTTCTTCTTCTTCTTGTCCAGCAGGCCAGCGACTCTCAGGTCACGCTGTGCAAGTATCCGTTTGTGTTTGACGCTCAGGCCAAAACCACGCTGCTCCAGACCGACGCTGTCATTCAGATGCAGGTGCGAGGCTTCTGCTCACGATTTAACTAGAATCCAAAGAGGTCCGGTTCCACCATTTTGTAGTATGTATATATACACAAGTATCGTATTTATGCAAATATAATGTTCGCTCAATATATATATAATATAGTATAATATAACGCTCAAAAACTTGCGTTGTGCTTATAATCGCCGATTTCAAGTATTCACGTACGTATGCGTAATGATTCGCGCTCATTTCTTTAAATAATGGTTCTGGAGGCAGATATTGCATATGAGTTTTTATGAGCTCCATAGCAGAAATATAAACATTAGAAACTTAACAGAGACAAAATAACACTGGAAGCAGTGAGATTAAACTAAGTACAATCATTAATATTTGAACAGACAGACCATATTGTATCCGGCAGATCGCCGTGCTAAAGGCTAACAGCTAGCGGCTAAAAACGAGTCCATAAGAACGCAAAAGCTTAGAAGCAAAAAGAAAACCGTTCAAAATGAAGAACAACGACGAGTCAAACACAGTCAAATCTCTCTGTCTGCTGCACAGGGAAAAACAGCACTGTTCTAAAATTGGCCAGTGAGCAGCAGAGCATGATGGGAGGTGTAGTTACGACCGCTAGAGTAGATTATTGTTTAATTACTTTTAAATAAAACAACATTAGGGTTAGGGTTAGTGATACGAGTCACAAGTTAGGTTTGTTGAATAAAGACAAAATAGTATTTCAAAGAGAAAATTAACTAAAATGTAGTCAGAAGCAATAAAAAACAAAACAAAAAACAATGTACATGTTTTAAAAATATTATGAGTATAAAAATGTTCAAATGAAATTTTAAAAGGAAAGATAAAAGCAGAAAATGAAATTAAAAGCTTTACCTGCTTTTACATCGACTCAAAAGTTTGTAAACGGGTAAAAATATCGAAACATATTCCGACAATTTTAAATATTAAAGTTATTTCAAATGAATCTTGAACAATCTTAAAGTCACATCACATCACTCACACTTGTTTTAGTCACACACTGCGTTATATTAATAGAAAGGAATCTGTTCGTTCCGGATGAAAAAACTAGTTTCGCCGTCCATTTTCTCTTCTTGGCTCGTGACGTTATTATACTTATCTCTTCCTTTTTCTGTCTCACTCGTCCCGACTTTTGACTTTATATTGTCTGTCTCTCCTCTGTCGTCTGTCTCTCTCCCTTTCTTTTCTGTTGTGGGTGTCTCTGTCTCTCTCTCTCTTTGTTTTTGATAACTTTTAATGTAGTAGCAATTGCAATTGTTATGTAATTTTATATAATTTTTATAATTATATATATTTTAATATTTCTTTTTATTGTGATTATAATAGTAATTTAATTTTGCAATTTAATGTAGTTGCAACTGCAATTGTTATTCATTATTTTCTGACTGTCCATCTATCTGTCTCTCTGTCAGTCTGTCTATCTGTCTGTCTATCTATCTATCTATCTATCTATCTATCTATCTATCTATATTTCTATATTGTCATTATATACATCTATTTGTCTATCAATATCTCTATATTGTCTGTCAGTTTCGTCCTTCCATCCATCCATCCATCCATCCATCTATCTATACATATTGTCTGTCTGTCTGTCCATCTGTCTATGTATATTGTCTGTCTGTCCATCTGTCTATGTATATTGTCTGTCTGTCCATCTGTCTATGTATTCGGTCTTTCTGTCTGTTTATCTATCTGCCCTTAAGGCGGACAGCTAGATTTGAAATCAAAAGGGTGGGTTTGGACGGCAGCTCCGGGTCCGTATGTGGACCGGATCCGGACCGTGGGCCGGCAGTTAGTGACGTCTGCTGCGTTTGTACCCGCGATGCTTTCTGTCCTCAAGATAGCGGTGGACCAGGCTCAGAGGCAGAACTTCAACTCGCTCTTCTCCTCGGGCGGAGTCACAGAGTCCGTCAACCCCTGTCTGATCCTCATCGTGCGGCGCCACAACGTGGTGGGAGACACCATGGAGGTGCTGAGGAAGTCCAAAAACGTGGACTACAAGAAGCCCCTGAAGGTAGATGAGAAGACGCCTCTGCCGGGGTGAAGGCCAGACGCTCACGCTTTACTGGTGGAACGCACGCAGGTGATCTTCGTAGGCGAGGAGGCGGTGGACGCCGGAGGTGTGAGGAAGGAGTTCTTCCTCCTCATCATGAAGGAGCTCCTGGACCCCAAGTACGGCATGTTCCGCTACCAGGAGGAGTCCAGGCTCATCTGGTTCGCGCACAAGGTCTGTTGGATTAGGGCCGGGCGAAATTCGAAAAGTCGAAATTCGGAATTTCGGAAATTCGAAAAAGTCGAAATTCGAAAAAGTCGTAATTCGAAAAGTCGAAATTCAGAAGTTTTCCAGGTCGATTATTTCGAACACTGTCCCTTTAGGAAAACTAATTATTTTAAACGGTTTTTCACACTTGTCAGTGAACTGTGAGGGCAAAAAAACACAAATAAGTAAATACACCATTTATATAGTGCGTATTTCTAAGTGAATATTAACGTAATTTGACCAGAAACGTAAATTTTTTTTTTTACATTTTTTCTGTGCCTGAAAAATCAGGGTGGTGCTTAAATCTGCGTAAATATGGTATAATAATCGCTCATCAATTGTAATCGTGTTAAAATTAATCGAGATTTGTAGTCTAATCGCCAAAAATAATAAGAGTGAAGATGCTCATCTAAGACGAGTAAAATACGTTCATTAATCGTAATCGTGTTAAAATGTCCAACTAATTGAGATTTTTGGCCTAATCGCCAAGATAACAAGAGCGAAGATGCTGATCTGAGACGTCTGTGTCCGCACCGACAGACCTTTGAGGACATCGATTTGTTCCATCTGATCGGTGTGGTCTGTGGCCTGGCCATCTACAACCTGACCATCGTGGAGTTGAACTTCCCTCTGGCGCTCTACAAGAAGCTGCTGAAGAGAGCGGCCACGCTAGAGGACCTGAAGGAGCTCATGCCTGACGTGGGCAGGTGTGTGTGTGTGTGTGTGTGTGTGTGTGTGTGCGTGTGTGATTTTCACTCTGATTGGCTCGTGGGTCTGTGGGTCTTCAGGAGTCTCCAGCAGCTTCTGGATTACGCCGAGGATGATCTGGAGGAGACCTTCTGTCTGAACTTCACCGTAAGGATGGCTCTACTTTCTCTTTAGTTCATCGTAAAAGTGTCGGATCAAAAACCAAGTAAGAATTGCGAGTTGTGATATCAGAATTACGAGATATGTTCCTCATTTTGCCCCGATTAGGGTCACAAGTCATGTTTGTTAAAAGAACTTTTGCCACGAGAAATTTTTAGCCAGAATTTTTGGTTTCTGGAAAGTCACAACAGCAAGAAAGTAATGGGGACATGCGTATGTAATAACAATGTAATAATATAGTAATATGCATATTAATAGGATAAATGTTAAATTCATTTACCGCAAGAGTTAAAGTTCAGTTTCGCTTAAACCCAAAGCTAGTGCTTTGAAAAATGTCTGTTCGCGGCCTTTTGAAATTAATCCACTTGTTTTTGTTAAATGAACTTTTGTCAAGAGAAATATTTAGCCAGAATTATAGATTTCTGGAAAGTCAGAACAGCAAGAAAGTAATGAGGACATGCATATGTAATAAGAAAGTAATAATATTGTAATAAGCATATTTTTTGCATATTATTAGGATTCTTTTGTTGTGCCTGAAAAATCAGGACGGTGCTTATATTCACATAAATACGGTAGTTTCTCTGTGTTGGTGACATTGTACCTTTCAGAACGGAATCGAGATTTTGATTGGTTGCCATGATCATGCAAAGCGTTAAATTCTCTTTCCGTGTTCTGTTTCGTATTATATTCCATCATCAGGCGAGATTATATTCTCGGTCCTGGTTTTCGCCTGTATTGATTTCTGCGCTCCCTGATTCAACGGCATCATTGGAGATTTGCTTTTCTCCCTACAGCAATTCATTTCAAGTTTTTATTGAAGTAAAAAAATATTGATTATTTTTCATCCCTAGCCGAGTTTGTTTGTGTGTGTGCAGATCACGGAAGAGAACTTTGGGGCGACGGAGGTGTCCGAGCTGGTGCCCAACGGGTCGAACGTCAACGTGACCAAGAGCAACAGGTCGGAGCTTCGCGAATCTCCGCCTCCGATTTACCTCACGAGTCTCACCGATCTGATCTCTGTTCGTTCCCAACAGGCAGGAGTTCGTGGCCGCCTACGTGGATCACATATTCGACGCCTCGGTGGCGCAGCAGTTCAGCGCTTTCTACTCGGGCTTCCACAAGGTCTGCGGAGGGAAAGTTCTGGAGCTGTTCCAGCCCAGCGAGCTCCAGGCCATGGTCATCGGAAACACACAGTACGACTGGACCGAGCTGGAGAAGGTCCGGACCGCTGCTCGCGATTCATCGCTAAAAGATCGCAATCTCGATACCACCCCACCCCCTCATCGCGATCTTAATCCGGCGTTTGTACGATTCTGCCAAACTGGTCTGAGCTGGAGATAACACACACTCCAGTGTTTCCATGGGATCCAACTAGTGCCAAAAAGAGTTTTGCGCGAGCCAGATTTGCGCAAATCTCTTCCGATCGAGTACAAATCGTTTTGGGACTTTTTTTGACAACCTTGCTCTGATTGGTCAAAGCGCGCCAGCATAGTCAAATTATGGCTGGTCAAAGCCACAACTCTCGAAGCAGAAGTTGGTTGTAAGACTTCGCAGATTTTTTGGGGGGTTATAAAAGATGTAGACGATTTTTTTCCTTGCATCATTAATTTTTTCAGTATTCATCAGTAATTTTACGTTACATTTATTTTCCTTAAATTCGTTTAAAAGCAAAGAGTGATACGTGTTATTCTATAGCTGTTTCACAACCTGATGTTCAGAGTTGAATCTTTAACCTCCTGAGTCCCGATGTCCTCGTCTGTGTACTGATCGTCTGAATTTTCCCCTAAAACCGATCGGCCATGTTGTCGAAGTCTTCGCGCCGTTTTGAGGTCTAAGCGCATTTTCCTGTTATAGCGAGGAGTTATTTAAATGTATTAATTACGTAAAAGCGTGCAATGTAAGACGTGTTTTTTTTGGGTTGGGACACAAAGGATTGATGAAAATTTTTAGCAGTAACATATGCAAAGTTGTGTTAAAAACAATCGACGCTTTATTTTTACACTTTTTTTTTTACAGCCCTGCGAGCAAAGCAAATTTGAAAAATAATCTAATTTCACAGAGCGTGTCTCTAGAGGTTACGGAAAAAAAAAAAAAACGAATTCCAGAATCGTGACCTTTACTCTAAGCCAAAAAAAAAATTGTGATTCTCATTTTATCGCGAATTGCGCAGCTGGAGTGCTTGTGATGTGCTTCACACGGATACGAACACGCATGATTGATGGAAATAAGTAAATATTTAGTAGTGACATGTGTAATACCTACAAAACTAAATCATGTAAAAAATAATTTACGCTTTATTTTTACACTTCGAAAGGCCAACGAGCAATACAACTGTGGGTCTCTGGAGGTTAAAATAATTTTAAAAAACAAATTCCAGAATTGTGATCTTTACTCTAAGGTATAGAAAAAAATCGTGATTCTCATGTTATGGCGCATTGCGCAGCTGTAACGCGGTCTGCTGTGCTTCACAGAGCACGGAGTACAGGGGCGAGTACTGGGCCGGTCACGCCACCATCAGGCTCTTCTGGGAAGTGTTCCACGAGCTTCCACTGGAGCAGAAGAAGCAGTTCCTGCGTGAGTCAGCCGTCCGAGAAGTGCCGACGTCGCCACGCGTTCATTTAGCTGACGAAATATTTCCCTCATTGTCTTCGTTTTTTTTTTTCACCGTGCAACCATTTGTTACTTGTAAACTTGATGCAATTATAATTTCATTTCACTGTATTTAATTTTCTCTTTTCGGAGGTTTCATTCATGAGAATGCATTTATTTGGATTGAATGAAAACAAAAAAAAAGTTAAATAATAAGATCTTTGTATATATTTTATATGTTCATAGTTAACTACAAAAGTGTTCAGATTTCTTAGACAAAGCAACTTTAGTAAACATTTAGAATATATAGCAGTTTTTTACGCGAATATAAGCACCCCCCCCACAGATTTTTCATGCACAAAATAAAAATAATACAAATTATTTAAATATATATATATATATATATATATATATATATATATATATATATATATATATATATATATATATTTTTTTTTTTTTTTTTTTTTTTAGTAATGTTTACGGTTCAATAACGTTAATATTCTCTTTAAAAATACATTTTTTTTCTTTATTTAACAAACCTAACTTTTGACTTATCATTTTGACCTCTTTTTTTTTCAACGATAGATAAATTATTCAAATAGATTCTAGTGGTCAAAGCCTCATTTCCCAAGAGACGTTGAGTTTCAAGTTTTTGAGTGTCAAAAATGCGAAAAAGAGGTTATTATCTGCGTAAATACGGTACATGTTTCTAAATCTATACTGTAATTTAGCCAGCTAAAATGTTGTGGTATTTGGTTTCAGACTAAAACTAAAAAAAAAATCAAGATGACTATGCAAAGACTACGACTAAAACTAAATAAATATTTTTTTCACTGTGCAACCATTTGTTACTTATAAACGTGATGCTATTATAAGTTCATTTTTCTGTATTTTATATCCTCTTTGTTGAGGTTTCATTTATGAGAATACGTTTGTTTGGATGGAAAGAAAAGTAAATCTAAAAAAAAGTTCAAGAAAAATGCATGTTTTACCATAATATAATAAAAAATGTATATATATATATATATATATATAATTTAATATTTGTTTTTATATTAGCAATATTAGCATAATATTAGCAACTTTACTAATATGTAGCACCTATATTGTCATTGACTAAATCTATACAGTAATTTAGTCGACTAAAATGCTGTGGTATGTAGGCGATTAAAATTAGACTAAAACCAAAGTGAGTTTCGGTCAAACTAGATATAGTAGAAAAAATTAATTTAAGAAAGAATTAATAGAAGAAATAGTTAAAAATCTTGGGTTGAAAGAAAACAAAAAAAAAATAAGTTCAAGAAAAATGCATGTTTTCCCAAATAAGTAAAGATCTTTGTACATATTTTATATGTTCATAGTTAACTACGTGTTCAGATTTCTTAGACATTAGTAAAGGCAACTTTAGTAAACATTTAGAATATATAGCACTTGTATTTGCGTCTACTGAATCTATACTTATATTAATTACTAATTAATTGTAGTAGGTTAGTCGACTATACTGTTGTGGTATTTCATAAACATAAAACATAAAGAACTGACCATTTTGGGACTAAAACAAAAGTGAGTCAAAAGACTAAAACTAAACTAAAAAATATTTGTTTTTATATTAGCATAATATCAGCAACTTTTGTAAACATTTAGAATGCATAGCACCTATATTGTCGTTGACTAAGTCTATACTGTCATTTACTCGACTAAAATGCTGTGGTGTTTAGGCGATTAAAATTAGACTAAAACCAAAGTAAAAATTAAGACGACTAAATTGGGACTAGAACAAAAGTGAGGGTTCTTGAAAAAAAAAAAAAAAAAAAAAGAAAATCTTGGGTTGAAAGAAAAGTAAAAAAATAACGCATTTAAAAAAAATGCATGTTTTTCTAAATACGTAACATCTTTGTATATATTTGATATGTTCATAGTTAAATACGTGTTCAGATTTCTTACACACAGCAAGATATAGCGCCTATATTTTCGTCTACTGAATCTATACTTACATTAATTACTAATTACTTATTAGTAGATTAGTCGACTAAAATGCTGTGGTATTAAAATTAGATAAACCAAAAAAAAAATTATATATATATATATGACTTATTTGGGACTAAAACAAAAGTGAGTTTCGGTCAAAAGACTGACTAAAACTAAATGAAAAAAAAAAATCTTTGTCAAAATGAACACTGACAGTACCCCCCCCCCCCTCTCTACCCTCCCCCCTCCCCCCGGTGTGTCCTCAGTCTTCCTCACAGGCAGCGACCGGATCCCCATCCTGGGCATGAAGAGCCTGGCACTGGTGATCCAGCCCACAGGAGGCGGCGAGCAGTACTTCCCCGTGGCCCACACCTGCTTCAACCTGCTGGACCTGCCCCAGTACACCAGTAAAGACACGCTGCTCCACAAGCTCCTCCACGCCATCCAGCACAGCCAGGGCTTCAACCTGGTCTAAACACACACACACCATTCACGTGCAAAACGTCTCCACTGGGCTAATCCCGAGTCGGAAAAATATTATTCAGTTGGTTGTTTTTTTTTTGCCGCGTGATGGCGTGGATCTTCAAAAGCGAGGCATTAAAAAGGGTAGACATGTCTCGTTCACTTTTGTCCGATGGTGGCCGTTTAATTCTCACTGGCTGTTTTTTTTTCCATGAGGTCACTGGTTTGGATATTTGTTTGCATTTGTTTTATAAAGTTATTACGTTTTGGGGGAATGTTTTTCGACAAAATTGTTCCGACTAAAATCCTCAACACACACACACATTTCACACACACGTTTCAGTTCTTCTCGTCTTCTCACGACACATCCAGTCCTCAAATCATCCAAAACGGGCTGGGAAAAAGTTCCGAGTCGGAAAAATATATTACGTTGCCGTTTTCTGCCACGTGGAATTTCAAAAGAGTGGAATTAAAAAGGGAGGAAAGTCTCGTTCTCTTCCGTCGTTTTTTTTTTTTTTTCATCGGCTGTTTTTCACGAGGTCACTCGTTTGGATATTTATTTGTATTTGTTCTTCAATAGCATGCTACATGAAAAAATCATGTGAATTTTTTTTTATATTTCACATGTGGCCTTTTGACCCAAACGAAAAAAGAAATCCAAAAATGTTTAATTGTTTATGTTATTAAAAATGTTGCCCGTGAGCAACATGGTGAGATAAAGGTAAAAAAAATTTTTTTTCAATTTTTCAAATTTTACATTTTTAAATTTTTCAATTTTTTTTTTCCATTTAAATCTCAATTGTTGTGTTTTGTGGGACACCAAAAAAAAAAAAAAACGTTCTGCCCTATTTTCCAGAAAAATCCAGAACTATAATTTTTTTTACATTTATTGTATTATTTATTTACTTTTTTAAAGTTATTAAGTTGGGGAAATGATGCAGTAAACGTCCTTGTTATGCCAAAAGTATTCGACTAAAATCCTCAACACACACACACACACAAAATATCTCGTTATTTTCCTCTACTTTCAGCAATTTTACCAATTGATACTAATAACACTATAACAATTTATAACAATCCCGTTAATAAACACTAATTTAGTCACTTTAAAGTTTAGTTTGATATGACTTTTATAGAAGATTTAAGAGTCGAGCCGATTGGGAGCGATTTGAAACCCGCAGACCGTTTTTTTGTTGTGTTTTCGCAATCGAACAAAGACTCATCGTCACGTGCCTTACGAGTTTCGGGAGTTCTGGAACAGTGTTTCTCGGTGTGTGTGCGCGTGTGAAGTGTAAATAAAGAGTGGGTTTGTAGGTTAATGGTTTATATGGGGGTTCAGTGGGGCAGCTGGTGGTGGACGAGCTGGTAGTGCGAGCCGCAGGACGGGCAGCGCTGGGCGTGTCCCTGGTGGAGCCAGAACCACACGATGGCGGTGTTGTCCTCCTCGCCTTCAGAACACACACACACACACACATATGCGTCAAGACTATGGATTCAGATCAGTGACAAATAGACGTCCATTTTGAAGAAACGAACGAAAATGTTGTTCAAATTTACGTTTGGCTTCTCTTTTTTTCGCTCGCAATCTTCACGTTTTTGTTTGAAACTTTTTTTCGCCTTCAAATTTTTCGTTTGTTTCATTTTTGTATATAAGGAGTTCTGGCACAAGCTTCACGTGGGGGCGGGCCTTACTCTGATTGGCTGGTGAGAATGTGATTGGCAGCTGCTTGAACAGGAAGTGTGGGAGGAGTTTATTTGCGTTTCTGAGTTTTTTTGTTTGAGTATTAATTTATTTTTAATTATTGTGTCTATTACAGTGGCGCACTTTGCCATTATGTGTTACATACATTAAAGCTATTATTTAAGATAACATGATTTAATTTATCATTAAAGATATTTTATGTAGTTTTATGTAAGATATTTTATCAAATTTACGTTTTTGTCTAGTCCGAACGTTTTTTCGCCTTCTGATTTTTTCGTTCATTTCGTTGGTTTTTTCCCGTTTGGATTTCTGCACAAGCTTCACGCCTTACTCTGATTGGCTGAGGAGAATGTGATTGACAGCTGCTTGACCAGGAAGTGTGGGAGGAGTTTGCGTTTTTGAGTCTATATTTGAGTATTAATGTATTTTTAGTTATTGTGTCTATTACAATGGCGCACGTTGCCATTACGTGTTACATACATTAAAGTTATCATTAATTCATTGTAAAATGTTGTTTGCTTATTGCGCATTTTGTTTATTTAAAGGGATTTTTTTGGTGGTTGAATTGTGCAGATTTTAGTTTTTAAATTAGTATTTAGCATATAATAGTGTTTATTTGTATTTAAACATGAAGCACGTGAAGCTTGTGCCAGAAGTCCAAACAAAAAAACTATTTTTATGTCAGAAATATCAAACCTAAATTTCAAAGAAAATAACAATTTTTTTTACACTATTCTGATTCCATATGAGTCTGGCACGGAGTCAAGATTAGCGGCAAAAATATAAAATTTCCAAGAAATTAACAAAAATGGTTCACATTTACGCTTGCAATTACGTTTGCTTTTTTTTCGCTTATAATCTTCATGTTTTCAGTTTCTTTTGAACTTTTTTTTTTCACTTCATGATTTTCATTCGCTTTTTTGGAATTTTGTCGCAAGTGATTGGTTGGTGAGAACGAACGAAACGAAAACGTGAAGATTGCAAGCGAAAAATGTAAAAAACAAACGTAAATGTAAATTATGTTTGTTCGTTTCTTCGAAATTTCTGTTTGATATTTTTGACTTCGAAATCTGATTCCGAAATATCAAACGTACTTTTCCAAGACGAGACGAAAACGTGAAGATTGCAAGCGGAAAAAAAAAAAACGTAAATGTGAATTATTTTTGTTCGATTCTTCAAATATTTTTGACACTAATCTGATTCCAGATGAGTCTGGCACGGAGCCAGATTGGTTAATCTGATTGGTTGGTGAGAACGGAACGAAACGAAAATGTGAGAGTTTGCAAGCGAAAAATAAAAAAAACAAACTTTTTTTTTTCTTCGAAATTTACGTTTGAAATTTTCGAGGCTCATATGATTCCAAAGACTCACAGATGCAGCCGACCAGGCGTTTGTCGTTGATGCTGGGCACGATGTGCGGGTCGTCTCTGGTGCCGCTGTACTGCTTGGGCTTCAGGATGCTGTAGGGGTCCTGCGCACACACACACACACACACACACACACACACACACACACACACACACACACGCGTGAAGAGTCGGGCGAGTGTGACGAGGCGCTAATTAGCCGCACCTGGCCCTTCTTCATCGCCTGCAGGACACGCCTCTCCAGACCCGCCGCTTGTTCCTCATCCGTGGGAATCCCTGAAGAAATCAACTCATTCATCGATTGCACAAAGACGTTTGTTGTTTTGTCGTTTCGCTTTAGGAATAACCGAAGAAATCAAGTCTTGCGCCGTTGCATCGAAACAGACTGACGATTGTTTTATTGTTACGCTTTGGGAATAAATCCGAAGAAATCGGGAAATAAAACCAAACATGACTGTTTTATGCTTTTGTCTTTATCACACAAGTTTATTCGTAAATGTATACGTTTGCAAATAATCTGTCGTTTTTGCACGAAAAAACGTTTTCAGATGATCAGACTCGACTTTAATTTGGCGCTTGATTTCGAATGGTTTGGATTTCACGTGTTTTAAAGGTCTTAAAAATGCTTGAATTTTAAATGCGGTGCTTGAAAATGTCATTCTAATTATTCAACAACAAACAAATGCCGTGTCATTGAGACTTACTGTAAATCTGTAAATGAATCCTTGCCAGAGCAGTTTGCAAGTTCAGAGCGTTTTTTGTAAATTCAGAGCATTTTTTGTAAGATGCTTTTCACAGTTTCATAAGGCAAGCTTTTAATAAATAAGGATGTGTGAATAAATTCAGACACATTTTTATTAATATTTCATCTTAATATTTATAATTATTTTTCATCATTAATTTAGTTTTATAATATGAATAAATATCATAGTAACTGTAATTTAAAAAAAAAATCATTACCTTTTTTACGGTTTACATATACATTAGAGTTAAAAATAATTTTCAGTTTATCCGTCTTCATTGGATCGGTAAATTTTGACTCAAACCTTTAAGTTTTGAACAATAAGTTGAACGAATCATTTTCAGTCAATTGTGCATTTCTTTCATTTACATTTTGTTCATTTGTTTTATGTTGACTGTACGGTCACTAACATTGACAGTCGACGACTAGACTCCAATTTCAAAAACCGTAGGAACCCGGTTTAATGGCTAAGTTTGAACATACAACAAGAAATTTAATGTGGTCTGACTTCGTCTTTTGTTCCAAAAATAAGAGAAAAACAATACACAAAATATTTAACATAACTTTTTAAATAATAAAAAAATTGTTTTAAACTGTTTACAATTTTCTTTTAATGAATTAATTTACCTTTTTTTTGCTTTTTCTAATTTTATTAGTCACGGTTCAATTCGTTTTTATTTGACCGTCTTTCGTTCCGCCTCTTTTTCCCAAAATACAGGAAAAACAAAATTAGAATAAAAAAAAACATACACAAAATATTTCACATAATTATTTAAATAATATATTAAAAAATGTCATGTAAAAATATTGTTTTATATTGTTATTGTTTTTTTTTTTTTTTGCTTTTTTTTGTTTGTTTTATCAGTCGCGCTTTAATTCGTTATTATTTCACCACTTTGTGCGCGCTTGTGTCATTGCGCCGTGTGTCCGCTAGATGTCGCTGCCCCGCCCACTAACACCGAGGACAGGCGCGCGCGCCATGAGACGCTCCAGCCGACACACGAACACACAGATCGGTGCCAAAAAAGGCCGTAACCGTGTGGTAAAGCAGCGTGACCTTGAACAAACTCTCTAAGGTACAACACAGCACCTCAAAACTCGCCGTTTGCTTGTTTCGACAGACTATCCGCCCTATAATTTTATTTATAATGTAATTTATAATGTAAATAAACTTCTCGCATGCGCACAAATGCATAATAAAGAAGCTTTAATAAGCCACTAAAAGGCTATTTCCGACCGTTTGTGACGCGTTTGTTCACCTTTGGCGGCCATGGCGCGCCTCGGTTCCCTCAGGAGAAGGTTTCTCCTCAGAGCCGCTCCGCACGCTCCTCTCAGCAGGACTCGACTCGCCATCTTCACCCGGGACGCGCGCACCTTCCTCGGGCAAGACCTTCACCGAGTGACCGCCGCCTGACGCTCGACCAATGACGGTTCGGCTTGAGATGATTGACGGCTCCGTACTCGAGTAGAAGTACAGATGGTTGTTGTTGTTGTTGTTGTTGTTGACCAAAAATCAGAATCAGAAAACTTTATTGGCCAAGTTGCGATGACAACAGGGAATTGAGTTTGACTGACTCCGTCTTTACCCCTCTTTCGAAAATATAAACATAAATATATAAATAAAAATAAAAAGAAAAAAACAAGAAAAGGGAAAATAAAAACAATGGCATGAAGGCGGAAAAACACCAAGACATGTGAAAACAAACTGTCATGAGGTTTTGTTTGCTAATACAGAAACGAAATTCAACACCTCGATATTGAAAATGGTAGAACAGTGTGGATGAAAAAGAACAGAAAGTCAGTCTCAGTCACTCAAATGTGCAAAGAAAAACGTAGATACATTTATATAATAAAAAGAGTAAAACGGATTCTTCCTCAGTGTTCACGGTCTAGTTTGAGTAGCCTCTCGAGCGATTAGGACGGTTTCTCTGCATTAAAAGTATGTAAAGAGATGCAGTGGATTCAGTGAAAAGCATATCTGATTTAGAAGACCTGTATGTTTAACTTAACAGAAAGTGTTTAGTTTTACATTGATACGGACGCAATGTGTTCGCCGTGCTGTAATTCCTTTATCCGACCGCTAGAGGGGGTGCGCCGTCTTTTGAGAACCACTGAACTAAACTATCCTGGATTATTTTTTTTTATTCTTATTTTACCAAGACCGAGTTAATAATTTTCTGTCAAGTTAAACGAGAATATACTTTATACTAGTATACTTTTTATTATAACTAGTGTTTTTTCTCCCTCATTAGTCAATGCCATAATTAAAAAAAAAAAAAACGAACAAAATTAGTATTTTACAAAAACGTGGCATTCTGCAGGCCCATAACGCTCCTTTATCTTCCAATCTTTTACTATCTAATCGTTTTACTATCTTTACTTCTCTTTAACCATCTAATCTAATATTTTACTAGTGTGATCGTTCATCACGTCTTGAGACACTTTTTCAGACAATCGTTGGTTCGGCTGTCACTTCTTATATCACGTGATCAAACTTAGTATCACTTTCCGTAGTCGAGGTGTAAATGTAAAAAAAAATGCCGACATGACAAAAATATTTTTAAAACGGCTGCCAAAGAGACAAATGTCAACCTAAACCTGCGAAATATACAATGTTTATACTGTCTATTCATTTATTTATACTGTATTCCAATTACAAAAAATACAGTACAGTGCGTATTTATATAAAAAGAAACCGTTTTGTAACACTAGGTGGCGCCACATACTAAACAATCTTTCTATTTATTTTGTGCATTACGTTTCATTGTTAACAACAAGCACGGAACATCCACTATTTCCAAAAAAAAAAAAATCCACTTTTCCCCGATTGCATTGTTAACTTTCGTTTATTTGTATTGAAATAATGATTGATTGATTTCGTTGGTTAATGTATTTATGCCTTTGAATCCAACTTCTGGTTTAAACGCAAACTAATTTCCCCATTGAGTGATTAATAAACATCCAATCGTTATTATTAAAGACAATTCACTCTTTAAAATTCCTGAAAAACAACGATAATTAAAAAAATACATTTTTTTTTGCTGAAATGATTTGTGCAATATATATTTTTATGATTTTATGCAGTTTAAGATGTTTTTTTTTAATACCTTAAGGCAGAGGGAAAGAAAAGTTATGCAAAATAAGGAATCATTGCCATCCTGTAACGTTTATTGACTCAACGTGATAAATATTCGTTTACATGTAGAAGAATAATTAATGGAAACAGTCATGAAATTGGCTTCACGCACAGAGAGGACGACTTTACACGCGTGTTCTTGGGAATTTACACATATTCTTTGCCAGGAATGGAAGTTTGTTTGGAATGATTTTTTGCGCTGCTTTTGGCTTCGGTCCAAATCTGACTTTCAGTCCGACAGTGAAAATAAAAAAAAAATAAATCGGTGCTTTTCAGCTAAAAAGTGCGTCTGTTTTTTAGTTTGAATGCCTTTTTCAAACCTAAATGTGAAGATTTTCATTCGTTTCTTATAAATTTATGTGTGATATTTTTGCCTTCTGATTTTGTCCGTAGACTGACAATGTAAAAATAAACGTTAAAATACACTAGTACAACTCTTTTACGTACACTTTGTGTCCATGGTTCAGCTTTTAAAAATGTGCTACATAAAAAATAATAAAATAATCCTTCATCACAGATTAAACGGATTTACATTAAAAAAGTATCTCACTTTCATTTAATTTTTACAAGTCCGGTGGGCCGGAATAAAACGTTTAAAGGGCCGCATGTGGTCAAGTTGAAAAATTCAATAAATATATCTTAAAAAAAAAAAAAAAATCCATCCAGATGAGTAAACCAACACAGAGGAAGCCGTTCAGATCTGGTAGGTCCGGAACTTGTGCAGAAGGCTGGAGGCTGGAGGCTCACTGTTACTCCAGCGTGTAGTGATGGAGGATCCGTGTTCCTGGTGCTTCTCACCCGCCTCGATCATCAGCTCCTTCTTGCTCCTGGAGGCCCAGTGCAGAGACTGAAGAGCACATGTGTGTCACGGACTCTGGCTCACGGCCAATTTGAACTTTTATTTTGACAGTCTGATAAAAGTTCCAAAATATTGGCTATGAGCCAGAGTCCGTGACACATTTTGCTTAACGTTCAACAAAGTGTGTCTGACTACTCTGTGGAATTAAACCTCTATTTTACAGTTTACTCGTCCCTACTGTGCACGTGGGACCACCACCCAGTGACAGAATGAGCGCATGAGTAGCGTGTGAGTAGCAGGTGAGTAGCAGGTGAGTAGCGTAGCGCTTGAGTAGCGCATGGTTAGCGCGTGAGTAGCGTGTGAGTAGCGCATGAGTAGTGTGTGAGTAGCGTAGCGCGTGAGTAGCGCTTGAGTAGCGTATGATTAGCGTGTGAGTAGCGCATGAGTAGCGAGTGAGTAGCGTGTGAGTAGCGTAGCGCGTGAGTAGCGCTTGAGTAGCGTATGATTAGCGTGTGAGTTGCGCGTCAGTAGCGTGTGAGTAGCGTAGCGCGTGAGTAGCGTATGATTAGCGTGTGAGTTGCTCTTGAGTAGCGAGTGAGTAGCGTCTGAGTAGCGTGTGAGTAGCGAGTGAGTAGCGTGTGAGTAGCGCACGAGTAGCGAGTGAGTAGCGTCTGAGTAGCGTGTGAGTAGCGCACGAGTAGCGTCTGAGTAGCGTGTGAGTTGTGCGTGAGTAGCGTGTGAGTAGCGTCTGAGTAGCGTGTGAGTTGCTCTTGAGTAGCGAGTGAGTAGCGTCTGAGTAGCGTGTGAGTAGCGGGACGTACGGTCCTGACGTGAAGCTGGAGCGACTGCCACTGGTGGAAGGGCATCAGGACTCCACTGCGCCTCCACAGGTCGTAGTTCTGCCTCTTCTTCTGGTCGCTCAGCGTCTCTTTGGCCTCCTGCAGCTTCTGGAACTGCTCCACTGAGGAACCAGAAACCATCAGGAACCTTCAGTCTCCTCAGCAAACGCCGTCTATTTTTTTGTTGTTTTCCTAGCCACTGTCGTGATCTAGCTTGCTCTTCTGGTCATAGCACAGTCTGAACAACAATAGACATTTTTTTTTTCCTTTTTAACTGACCCCCCCCCCCCCCACACACACACACACACACACACACCCGATTTTTTTTAAACTCATAAAGAATCGACATTTGTCTTTTTAAAGACTTTTTCACATCTTTTTCGCATCTTTACGTTGGTCTCGGACTAAGAAAAGCGCTACATGAATGAACTTGTCCTTGAACAAGATCTCGAAAAGCGACGAGGTTGCGATGACTTGTTTTCCTCCTGGGCGTTTTAACTCGGTATGAGTTGTTGACTTGTACTGTCTTTTATTGTCTTACCTTTGTTTTATATCTCATTGTTGTTGTACGTTTGACTGTTGTGTGTACAGCACTTTGGCCAACTCTGATGCTGAAATCAAGGTGCTTGTTGAGTAGAGTAGAGCGTCTGTGTGATTTCTAATGATGATGATGAGTGTGTGTGTGTGTGTGTGTGTGTGTGTGTACCGGCGTTGGGGTCCTCGGGGTGTTTGTCAGGGTGACAGGCCAGAGCTCGAACCTTAAACTCACTGATGATCTGCTCCGTCTGGGACAGAAATCAACAACACGGTTGTTATTATTATTCATAACCAGAGGTGTCGAGTAACGATATAATAACCAGTGATTTGCGTCTGGTCACGATACGTTACGTACAAGCGCTGGTCCGCGCGCGCACCGGGAGGCTTTGTTACGCTCCGTTACGTCGTCACGTGTGGGAGGTCACATGTCCCGGGCGCAGATGATTCTAATAATTTCGTTTTATTCCTAATAAAATAGTCTTCATTTATCTATTAGCGAAACCAATGCCGCGGTTGAAGTAGTAAAAACGTACAAGAGAGCAGCAAAATGTAGGAGAGAGGTCGCGGAATTAACGGTCTGTTCGCTGCTGAGGGAGCGGAAAACTTCCGAGTCCTCGAGGTTGTGAACAGCAAAAGAACCGAGCTCACTTTTTCCTTTCTGGCTCACTTTAAACGAATTGAGTTCTATACAAACCGTGAAAGCATCACAATTTACCACCTGTTTGCACTAGAATGAGTGCACATTCTTGTTGTTGTTAGTTAATTTTGGTAGACAGTTGTAGTCCAAATACTGTATACAAATATTAAAAATTCTAAACCATCTATTTTGCTTTATTATTTATGATAAATAAATAATGATAGTAATAATGATAATATTTACAATACTATTTTGAATTTGATAGGTGTCTCTCGCATTGTCCCACAACAATATTGAAATGGTGTAGATTAATGTCCAGTGCTTTATAATAATAATAATTTATTTTATTTTGTGTCCATTTCATTCAACATATTTAATATTGACAGCAGCCAAATTATTTGACAAAAAAAAAAAAAAAAACACATAATACAAAGTAACGCATTAGTTACTTTTCCTGGTAATTAGTTACTTTTATAATGTAGTAATTCAATTACTAATTCAATTACTATTTGTTAGAAGTAACTAGTAACTGTAACTAATTACTTTTTTAAAGTAACGTTCCCAACACTGATAATAACACTTGGTTATTTTACTTAAGTAGAATTGTGGCCTATTTATACTTTACTTGAGTAATTACTCCCCATTCTACTTCTACTCCTTACTTTCTACTCAAGTGTAATTTGGGCCTGTAATTTCGAACAGATGAGTTCATTGTTAGTACGATATTTCATACCATTTATACTCATATACTAGGGCTGGGCGATATGGGTTAAAATTCATATCACGGTATTTTCTAGTGCACAGACGGTATCGGTATTATATCACGATATTGTGTGTGTGTGTGGGGGGGGGGGTATTATTTTATATAAAGTACGAAATTAAAACGCAAGGGGAAACCTGGAGAAGCAGCTGTCATTTTTAATACCGTATATCTGTCAAAAGTAGTCCAGGCATTTATTTAAAAAAAAACATTTAAATTAAATGTCCTGGGTCTATCTTTAAGAGGGTGCAAGAGGGAGAAAGAGAGAGAGAGAGAGAGAGAGAGAGACATAGACAGTGAGAGAGAGAGAGAGAAACAGTGAGATAGACATCAAGAGTGAGATAGACAGTGAGAGATAGACAGCGAGAGAGAGTGAGAGAGAGAGAGAGAGAGAGAGCGAGAGACAAAAATGGAGAGAGCCAGCGCGACTCACACTTTCCCTCTCTTTCGCGCGCGCGTCTGAATCTAAAGTTGCGTGAAACCAAGGTTAACAATCGAAAACAGACTTCGACCAAAATAAAACGCGCAGAATTTTCTCGTTTCTCTCGCGTTTTTTCGGACTCGCGCTCACTAAAACAGCCGCTCTAAAAAAAACGGAACATTACAGACACGGAGCGGCACAGCGCATGCGCGACCCATGCGCCTCGTGGGTGATCTATTCATTCAGTTTCTTACAACGCATTCTGTATTCGATTAGCAAAGTATCTGTGTCGTAATTAAAAGTTATAACGAAACAAATGTATTTTAATGTATTAAAGCGTTGATATGTGTGTATAAATAAGTACATTCATGAAAGTGCCACGGTATCCACGATATTGCAAAATACATATCGTGGCGCATCTCAATACCGGTATTAACGTTAAAACCGCTACACCGCCCACCCCTATCATATACCCATTTTCAATGACATCAATTAATTTTATTAGTTAATTTTACAACATTCAAAGCAACAGAAGTTAATTTTACAACATTTAAGCATAATAAAGCATGTTCTAAATATGGAAATCAAATCGTGGAAGTCAAAATAAAAACCATTTTTTGCTCGAGTTTGCACTTTTGAACAAAGCGGTACATTTTTGATGTTCTGTGCTTAAATTATGTTATTTTAGTCATGTTAATGACTATTTTGAGTCATGTATTTTGAGTCATGTTTATTTACAACAACATTTTAATATAATATTATAGTTCCATGGCATTTTTTCCTTGCATTACTTTAACTTTTTTTAAGTTCAAGTAGTTTTACCAGAAGTATTTTTTTAACTCTAAGATGTATACTTCTACTTGAGTAAAAAATGTGACTACTTTTGACAGCACTGTCCATAAATTATGTTATTTTAGTCTTAAATGATATACACATATATGGTTCTTTAATGTGTTTGCATTGTAATGAAAATGTACATAATTATATCTACTACTTCTCTTTCCGCTTTTCCTTTATCAGGGGTCGCCACAGCGAGTCATTCCTTTCCACCTCATTCTATCTTGAGTATCTTCTACTCTGACCCCAGCCAACCTCATGTCCTCTCTTACAACATCCATATATCTTCTTCTTGGTCGTCCTCTTGCTCTCTTCCCTGGCAGCTCCATCTCCAACATCCTTCTACCTATATATTCACTATCCCTCCTCTGCACA
>MU204221.1:41239-52567 GCA_017309775.1 Paedocypris sp. Pulau Singkep
TTATTTTAGTACTGCGACTTGACTTGACTTGACTTGAAACTTATCATGACTTGACTTGACTTGCTTGGGGTGAACCCTTGACTTGACTTGACTTGCTTGATTTGTCTAAACTGTGACTTGAGACTTGACTCGAGACTTGATGGTTAAGACTTGGAGACTTGCTTGGACTTGACCATATGTGACTTGTCCCCATCTCTACCAATATGTATACTTCTACTTAAGTAAAAAAAATGTGACTACTTTTGACAGCACTGTTCATAACATGCGCAATCGGGAGAATAGTCGCTTTGGATAAAAGCGTCTGCCAAATGACTGTAAAATGAATAAAAAGTAAAAAGAAAATGAATGAAGTAAATGCAGTCAAAAGAAAAGTAAAGAATAGTATTACAGTCCAGCAGCTGATGGATTAATGTCCACAAACCTTTTACACTATTTTTCTTTTTCAAGAATTTTCCTCTGGGATTAATAAAGTATATACCTACCTACCACTTTTGTTGTAAAAAGCCACACATGCATTTATCTTGGTGAAATACCGCTGAATATTAAACGGTAAAAAAAAGTTTTCTCGCGCGGCGTCACTTTTGTCCACATCCGCGCCTCACACTCGAAACACGCTCCTCAGCCTTGAGGGGCGGAGCGACCGTGACTAGCCGCAGCCAATCGAACAGGAGCCTGATTTGTGGGCGTGTTTTTAGCGAGCATTTTTTTTAAAGAATAAATATTCTCAACGCAAACATCTTATTGCACCTTTTAACGATTAAAAGCGCTGTCTAATGGGCGCCTACGGGGATTTATTATCTCTCATTCTCTCGCAAGAGTAAATCACGTGATCGCGTGCACTACTTTTTTTTTTTTTCCGCGTGCGCTACTCTACTAGTAATGTGTAAAGGTTGACGTACAGTGGACAGCTCGTCGCAGCCGAGCAGGCCGTAATAATCCTCCAGGTCGCGTCGAGAGCAGCCGAGAATCGCGTCCATTCCTCCCGCACTGAAGCACCGTAAACTCCCCTGGATCTTCCTCCGCGGCCGCTACTCTGCGCTTCAGTTTCACTCGCGGGCGTCTCTACTCCAAGCTTTACGGTAACCGCTTGTTCACGCCCACCAGTCCGTGACTCAGAACCGTCTTTTTTTTGTTTTGCTTTTGTTTTTTTTGACAAGATTGTGAACTTGTCTTGTGTTTTAGAAGATCAAGTAATCTATAAAAATGTTAAAATGTCGAAAACATGAAAAATAAATGGCGCAAAATCACGTCTCAAAAGCAGTTCAACTAGAAAAAACTATAGCGGTTAAGAGAAATAAAAGTAAGCCTGCCGTTTTCGCTGATTAGCATTTGCACTATATTTATTTTTCTGTCGATTGCAGTTTTCTTGTGTTCTTGTAATTTCTTGTGATGTGTTTATACCGTTTCGTTTTGCCTTCCATATTTTGTACCATGTATTGCGGCTATTTATATTGGTTTGTTCAGTCTGTAAATTTGTTCTTTCTTCTGCACCTTGTTGTCTACTAATGACAATAAGGCATTTTATTCTATTCTACCGTTTATCTATCAAATAATCTCTCGGCCGCCCGCAACATATCAATTCTGTGATTGATTGTGTGCATGTAAATGCTAGACTAAAATATATAATAAGTAAATACAGGAATAAAGTACAAAAGCGAAACTTTGTTTTGCTCTGTCAGAATGTTCAAGTTTATTTATTCAGCCCTTTTTTAGATCGAGACCAACGCAAATTCGTTATGCGAATTAGGGTGAAAAAATTGTCTTTGAAAAAGAAAAATGTCCATTATGTATCAGTGTTCAACAATTAGGGCAAAGAGATGGGAAAAAAAAAGTCCATCGTATGAATACGCCATAAACTATAAAACTGCATTTCCTCGACTCACCACATGGTGCCAGTGTAACTGTATGTACAATGTACATACAATGCTGGTCAATGTAGTGTACAATAAAACTACCCTTCACCGTGCCAGCATCGCAAAATAACGGTGGATGACGTCACTCACGCTGCCGTGACCCGGATTCGAACCGGGGTTGCTGCGGCCACAACGCAGAGTACTGACCACTATACGATCACGGCTCGCCACCGGAAACACGTCACTAACGGCAAAACTAACGTCTGTGTCCGAAGCTGGCAAATCTGTTGTAGTTGTTGTTGTTGTTGTTGACGTAATGAAGCATCTATAGAAACAGATAAGATAAGATGATAGAATTAGTAATTAATGTGTTTATACTCACCGAGTTTTGTGTCCATAAAATAAGATAAGATAAAATAAAACAAGACTTTATTAATCCCCCTGGTGGAAATGTTTGTGTTCAGCAGCAGCAGCAAAGTTTTTAACAGAAACGAATAAGGACAATTTAAAAGACAATAGTGAAGGCAAAAATGCAAACAGCAAAGAGAAAGAAAAAGAAAGAAACAACAATGGCATCAAACAACTTTGGCTGCCCACTGCTCCGGGTTCGTGTGTGTGTGTGTGTGTGTGTGTGTGTTTTATGTGGGGTTTTTTTATCATGTAAATATTGACGTTACATTTTTGGTGTGTTTTATTCTATTTTTTCTTGTATTTTTTTAACAAACGAGAAGAAAAGACAGAATCAGACCACATCGATCTCAAGACGCAAAGAAGACTTGTAAATAAAAAGCATTATTATTAGTATTTATTGTTATTGCAAAAGTCGGTGCAGTGACCGTTAGTGGCCACTAGAGGGGTTAGATTTGTCACGTGACTCACTGACTCGTCACTGTGCGAGTGAAAGACGCAGCTGCGCTCCGGTTAAAGGTGAATGTTACTGCTTTACGGACATAAAACTAGTAAGTATTTGTACTTTTTTTTTAAATTGAAATACAAAGTTACGTTTTTTGAAATTGTAGAATAGTGATTAGGAGAAGTAAAAGACCATTTTCAGTTTGAATTCAGGCATAAATGAAAGTGAAAGTAATTCTTTCCGCTTTAGTAGAGAAACGATACGAATCCGAAAACTGTGTGTGAAGTGTTTTAAAACCGTTTGTAGATTCTTGCATCAGAATCATCAAGCAGAGGAAAAATCGAGAATTTGAGTGTTGATGAACTTAAAGTGTTTCAGCTGAAAGAGTCAAAGATATTACGATTTATGGAACTAAGTCTCACGTGATGTTTTTTTTTTTATCAGAACATAATTGTCACAGTGTGTGCCGTGCAAAAACGCGCTTAAATGTAGTACAAAGTAATAAATGTTGTTGATAAAGTATAAAACTATAAAATATAAAACTGATAAAATGTCGTCCTGTATACACGGGAGAATTTCCTACATCTCGTTAAAAAATACACGTATGCCATGACGATAATAATTTTCTTTTTAAATATCATTTAAACGGGGTTCCGCGATGACGTCATCATGACGTCATGACGCGCGGCAAGGTACTTTTTGTCTTTTTCCCCCTCAAATCGTCTGATCAGCACGTGTCTCTCGAGCATGTCATATCTGTGTCTTCTCACTGGTCGTAGTAATAGCCGTTATCTTAACTCCAACGAACTAATTAAAAAAATGCAACAATCTTTGCTTTTTTTTTTTTTTACATTTTCACACATTCATTGAGACAGTTGTAACTGTAAAAAGCGTAAAATAACTGTAAAATAATTTTTCAAATATCTGTCACGGACTCACGCACTTTTTGTCGGACTTTCGCACCTTAGTCCCCGGGACATTTAGTTTGAGTTGTTTGTCACCGCCTTCTCTCCGTCACCTCCGGTGCTCGCGCCTCAAGTGTGTGTCCGTGTATTTTGGTTCACTTCCTGTTTCTCGTCACGAGTTCGTATCACATGGTTTTGTTTACATCTTGTCTGTGTGCGTGTTTCATGTTCACCTGTTGCTCATTTAATGTAATCATGTCTATTATTTAAACGCCATTGTTTCTTGTTTCCGTTGCAAGTTCGTCAGTGTTATGTTGCCTGAGTTCTCGCCATTTCGAACGTATTCACGGATGTGAATTCCCGTTTTGCGTTTTCTAGTCTAGTCTAGTCTTGTTCTTGTCTTGTTTGTATGTCATCGGATGGATCTATTGGTTAAACGAATCTCTTGCCTGTCTATGACTTCGTTATGGAATAAACCCCTCTGGATGCTCTAACCCCGTGACTTCCATCTCATCCTTGCCGCGCATGTGGATTTATCTCGTCGTGCCCCCGTTCCGTGTCAATATCTTTCTTCCAAAATACATTTCACATTGATGTAGATACATTTCTTCTTAGAGATTTGCGTGAAGTTTTTTTTATTCAAAATGGCGACGTAAACAATGTGAGGTTGTCTGCTGTATCATTATGTAGTGTACCTTTATATGAGGGAGAAAACGCAACTCAAAATGCTTTAAAACAATAATAAATAGTTGTGATGCTTCAGTTCAGATGAGGTTCGGTTCCAGGCTTCTACATTAGGCAGCCTTCCTATACACTGATGTTAAGTCCTTATGTCACAAATCCCGGCTGAAGGGTTGAACGTTTTACTTTTATTCGGGACTTTTATTTTTAAGTTTTTGTGTGTCAGCATCCAGACTTCTTGTAATGTGTCTCCAGGACTCTAGAGGGCACTTGTCCTCATTTTGTTTTTAGATAGGTGGAGCAGGTGTAACTCATTAAGACTATGTATATAAGGAGCATGTTTTCCTTTGCTGATAGAACAAACCTGGACAACCACACATCATCTGTTCTATCACGCATAAACTTCTGTGCGGAGCATGTCAGCGAAACAAGAACAATGACGATATTCCCCAACCAGAAACCATAGTTCAACCGTGAAGTCAAGTCTCTACTAAAATCACGAGACGCAGCATTTAAATCTGAAGACCTGGAGGCCTACAGAGACGCCCGCAGCAATCTGAGGAAGGGCATCAAGGAGGCAAAGCGCCAATACAAACAGCAAATTGAGGAGCACTTCAAAAACAACAGCTCCAGGAACATGTGGCGGGGGATCAAAACCCTCACTGGCTGCAAGAACAGCGCCACATCCACAGATACAACCGACGTCACTCTGCCAGACACCCTGAACGATTTCTTTGCTCGTTTTGACCGCATGAGCACAGAAACAAGGATTAACTCCCCATCATCAGACGAAGCTAACACCTCATCAGACGGAGCTAACACACTGCAACTCCAAACATCTCAGGTGAGATCTGCTCTGCGCAGAATCAATTAGAAGAAAGCAGCTGGACCGGATGGAGTCACAGGAAGGATCGTCAAGTCCTGTGCAGACCAGCTAGCTGAAGTGTTCACCACCATCTTAGGTCCCCACCTGTCTGAAATCAGCCACCATCATCCCAGTCCACAAGAAGAATGCAGTCAGCTGTCTTAACGACTACCGACCGATTGCATTAACCCCCATCATCAAAAGTGCTTTGAGAGACTCATCCTCTCTCACATCAGATCCTCCATCCCTGCTGACCTCGACCAACACCAGTTTGCATACAGATCAAACAGGTCAACGGACGACGCAACCATAGCTCTACACAGCACGCTCACCCACCTTGAGCAGGGGAACAGCTACGTCAGGATGCTGTTTGTGGACTTCAGTTATGCATTTAACACAGTTGTTCTCCACAAACTGGTTCAGAAGCTACAGACACTGGGCTTGGACGGATCGCTGCGTCCTTGGATTCTGGACTTTCTGAGCAACAGACCCCAGAACGTCAGGATGGGAGATCTCACATCATCCACTCTCGTCCTGAGCACCCGCACTCCACAAGGATGCGTTCTAAGCCCTCTTCTTTACTTGCTCTTCTCAATAGACTGCTCTCCCATCCACCCCACCAACTCCATTGTGAAGTTTGCGGATGACACCACCATAGTGGGACTGATCTCACAGAACGAGACGGCCTACAGGGAGGAGATCCAACACTTCTCTAACTGGTGCAGACGCAACAACCTAGACTTAAACACCACCAAAACAAAAGAAATCATCCTGAACTTCAGAAAGTCCAAACATCCACGGAGAAGAGGTCGAGAGGGTGGAGAGCCTCAAATTCCTTGGCCTGCACATCACAGCTGACCTCACCTGGACTGCACACGTCTCACACCAGATGGAGAAAGCACAACAGAGACTGTACTTTCTCAGGAAGCTGAAACACGCTAATCTCCCTCAGAACCTGCTGGTCAATTTCTACAGATCAGCAATTGAGAGCCTGCGGACCTACTGCTGCACAGTGTGGTTTTCCAGCTTCACGGAGGAGAACAAGAAAGACCTCCAGCGGGTTCTGAGGGCTGCCGAGCGTGTCATTGGCACATCACTTCCCTCCCTCAGTGACATTTATCACAGCCGTCTCCACAAGAAGGCCCTGTCCATCCCGACTGATGCCACACACCCTGGACACCACCTATTCTCTGTTCTGCCCTCTGGACGGAGATTCAGATTAATAAAAACCAGGACAAACAGACTGAAAAACAGCTTGAATACATGAGCCTGAATGCTAAATGCCTGAATACATGAGCACCATGGTCATCACCCATTCTTGCACACTCGGTGTGCATTCACTACCTCAGACTTTTGCACTATTCACTTCCTAGCCTTTTTGCACTATTTCAATGCGTCTGTTTTTCACATTGCCATTTGCACATGTATACTGTTCAACTCACTTTGTTCATTACTGTTTGTGTATTGCCGTTTGCACATTATTGTTGTTACGTCAATGTTGTGATGTTGTTTTGTGAAGCATGTTACTGTTGTTACGTTGTGATGTTGATTTGTTACCTGTTGACTGTTTCCTTTGCTGCTAGTGCTGAGTTTCCAAACAATTTCATTGTTCTGACAATGACAATAAAGCTCTCTAAGTCTCTTTGTTCTATACTTAGTTTTTGCAAGTCGTCAGGTGACAGATCGGCAGTCTCTTTGGCTGAAGTACAGGTTGTTCCTTTGTTTCTCCAGTTCTCTAGCTTTGCAGTGTTTGTTTTGTTTATTAGATTTTCTTCCCTTGTGAAGTTTTTTTAGTTTGCTGTATGCTCAAGCATTTTTTGTTTGTCTCTCTTTTTGCCTCGGATTGAGATGAACGTTATTTGTATTTTTTGAGAAGTTTCTGGAACCTTCCTTACATATTTAGATTTTTTTATTAAAGAAGTTTTTTGGCCTGGAAACATTGTGCGTGTGACATTGTGTCTCTGTCTGTGACCTAGTTTCGTGTCCCTTGTCCCAGGTATTTTGTGTCACTCGTTAGTCTGTGTATTTAAGTTCATCACAGTCTTTGTGTCACTGCCAGTTTGTCAGTTGTTACCTGTCACTCTCGCCTCAAGTCTGGTCTTGTCTTGCTTTAATCCTGTCTAGTTCCTCTTCGAGAACGTTCACTTCGACATTACACAGGGGAAATCCCGTTTTCCTCTATTTCACTGAAGTCAAGTAGAATTACGCAGCGAACACGCTGCCAGAGCGCAGGCGCGCGCCCGCCTAGCGGGCGTGGCCAAACCCTCCTCTCCCCGCGCCCGCGCTCTGCTCGTCAGAATCGTTTTCTTCACAGATGGAGTCACCACACACCCCCCCACTCCTGACAGGATGCAAAGGCGACCGGGTGGCTTACCTTCAGGCCCCGTCGGGCAGTCAGGGGTGGAAGGGATTAAAATGTGCGTGACTTTTGGTGGTCCCATAGTCCTCCCTGATCCCCATCGTAGCTGCGTGCATTGTCTCGGGCGCGCCCACGCGCTCGAGGCCGTTACAGGGTCCGGTTGTCTGGACTGCGCGCAGCTCTCTAGTGCGGCCTTGCGCACCAGAGTGGTGGATATCAGGGCGGGCGGTGGGAGACCCGGGTCCGAGCCCCCCTAGACCGACGCGTTGATGCCTCGGGCCGGGGAGCCGACCCTACACTCCTGGGGCTCCAGGGAAGAGATGGCCGAGGCGGAGAGCGGCGTGGAGGAGCCAGGTGAGGTGGAGGACGACGACATCTTGTCGACGGCGGCGTCGGCAACGTGGTCTGACGGCGCCTCGGCCGGGGAGTCGAAGGAGAAGAGGGTCTTGGACACTTTCGCAGACGCGGTCGCAAGGATGGGGCTGCAATGACGGGCGCCGAGCCAGACGAGGCCAAGGCTGTTGGACGGGCTCTGCATTCCCGACAGAAACGAGGCTGCACGAGTCCAGACCTGTTTTGTCCAGACCTGCACGAGGTGGCGGGGGCGTGGAGCGCGCCTTATTCAGCCTGTGCGGCGGCTCTTCACTCCTTCTCCATATTCCAGCTGTATCAGGCGATGCTGCTTAAGGACCTGGAGGAGGGCACCGGGGATGGCGGGACCCTGCATCGTGCGCGAGTGGCGGAGCTAAAGGACGCCGAGAAGCGCCGCCTGCTCGACGCTCCGATTTCCCAGGAGGGGCTCTTCGGCGTCCCACTGGGCGAGGTGACTGAGCGCTTTGCTGAGACGCAAAAGAGAGCGAAGGCGTTCTCCCACTTCCTGCCGTCACGCTCGCGCCAGCAAAAATCGAGGCCGGAGCCTAGGCGCCAAGATCAGTGGCCGCGCAAAGCCCAGCGCGACATTGTTCCGCGGCCGCAGGAGCAAAGGCCGCAACAGGATCTGCGTTTCCGGCAGCGACAGCGGCTAGTTCAGCAGACCCAGCAGGGCTCCTGACATTTTGTTCCACCAGACAGGCGTTGGAGCGGTTATGTTCGGCTGCTCACACAGATGTTCCCCGCGTTGCCGGTGTTTCCCGCATTGCGGTTGCAAAAGTTCAGGTTGGTGTGACAGTAAGTGCAATAAAAGAGAGTTCGGACAAAACAGTTGTTTCTCATCTTTATTGTATGAACCGCGAAGCCTCTCCGGCGCGAGACGCGAGCGAGTTAGCTCCGGTAAGTCCCTTGGCGAGGCGGCCATTGCTGAAGCTGGACGCGGGGGCGTGGTCGAGGATGCGCCCGGCCGCCTCCAGCTGGGTCCTAAGGACCGTCACTTCCGGTTACACACTTCAATTTGCGCGGAGGCCGCCGCGTTTTCGAAGGGTGGTGATGTCAGAGGTGACGGAGAAGGACGCGCCGCTACTGCGCACGGAAATCCAGTCACTCCTGGCCAAGGGAGCGATAGAGGAAGTGCCAGACGGGGACAGGGAGAGCGGCTTCTACAGCAGGTACTTCCTTGTTCCAAAGAGAGGGGGCGCTCTGCGGCCCATAGCGCATAGCGCCATCTACGTTGAAGGTTTACTGTTGTTAGCGCTAGCGTGCGGGAAGAGAGTGGGTGATCTACACGCCTTTTCCGTGAGTGCGTCTTGTTTGCAGTTCGGGACGGAGGACAGTCTGAGATTACTCCCGCGTGTGGGGTACAACCCGAAGTCTCTCTCAACTCCTTACAGAGCACAGGTTATTTCTGTGCGCGCGTTTGGATTGGCGGAAGGGGCGGACCCGTTGGAGAGGATGTTGTGCCCGGTGAGAGCCGTGCGCGCTTACGTCAGCAGGACGAGCCAGTTCCGGACGACGGATCAGCTGTTTGTGTGTTTTGCTGGCGTGAAGAAGGGCGGTCCGTTGTCTAAGCAATGGTTGTCGCACTGGATTGTGGATGCCATCCGGCGGGCATATGCGGAGACGGGTGTGAGTTGCCCGGAAGGAGTGCGCGCGCATTCCACCAGAGCCTTAGCTACTTCGTGGGCCTGGGCGAGTGGGATGGATATCCAGGAGATCTGCCGTGCTGCAGGCTGGGCGTCTCGGAATACGTTTGCCAGATTTTACTGTCTGGATGTTCCCTTGTTTGGCCACCATGTTTTGGCTGCGAGGGGCGGATCGGCGACTGGCTCGGGAGATTTGGTTGACTGACTTCTCTCGGTGGGTCGGAGTTGTGTGAGTATTACGGTGTTTGTTTCACGGCGCTGCCCGTGAGCTTATCGCTACTTTATGCTGCGCTTGTTAGCCGACGGATGGTCGGTGCGCGGTGTTTCGCACGGCGGGGTATTATTGCGTTCCCCTGTGTAAATTCGAAGTGAACGTTCTCGAAGGGGAACTGTCTAGGTTACGTATGTAACCCTTCGTTCCCCGAGAGATAAGGGAACGGAAGACATTACACGGGACGCCGTGCGGAAATGTGTTGGTTGTTCTGGTTCAGGAACGATTCTGACGAGCAGAGCGCGGGCGCGGGGAGAGGAGGGTGTGGCCACGCCCGCTGGGCAGCGTGTTTGCTGCGTAATTCTACTTGACTTCAGTGAAATAGAGGAAAACGGGATTTCCCCTGTGTAATGTCTTCCGTTCCCTTATCTCTCGGGGAACAAAGGGTTACATACGTAACCTCATGTGTTTGGATTATCTTGTTTACCGACCAATTGCCTGTCCCAACTATGATTCCTGGATTAAACCTTATTTTGAACAGTTAACCCTTTGCGCTCCATGGTCTTCTCCTGGCTGTGCACGTGAGTTTACCCCTGCCTTGTCTTGGTGACAGTCGTTATATGACACATTAGATCACAACTGTTCAGATGCTTTATTGAAGAGATGTGTCTTCAGTCTAGACTTAAACTGACTGAGTCTCGAATCGTGCTTAGCAGAGTGTTTAATATATTTAGTGCCAGATATAAGAAAGATTTCCCCTGTGTAGGTTTTAGAAATTTTGGGTCTTCGAAGCCGGCAAGAGTTTTGTGAGCGCAGCGGTAGCGTTAGCTCGTAATGTGATGAGCTCACAGAAACACAGACTGAACACTTTTTGTTGTGTTATTGTGATGATCTTCATCGTTATAAGTCTGTTTTTCTCTCATCAGACTTGAACACACAAAACTGATGATGGAGACACAAACATCTAGTGGAATCCAGAAGAAGAGATCACACTCACCAGATTTCAGTCACGTGTCCATGAAGAGTGACCAGTCGATGGGTCATCCAATCAATTTCAAGGGAAAACCAGAATCTCCTGATCTACGGTAAAGACTTTACAACTAAAGTGAAGTGAACTGAAGTTTAAACTCTAGAAACTATTGTTGTGATTAAATTGTGAAAGCATCAATTATTCTTGAAAACAACAAAATAGAAAAAGAGTATTACTTTTTGGCATTGCAAAAGTGCAATGAAACTATACTAGCAAGCTAAAACTAACAAGCTTTATGTAAAATTCTAACCACAACAGGCTTGTGGAAGTGGACGAGAGAGTAAAATAATACTCACACCCTGTAGAGTATTAAACACATACTGTATATTTGTATTATTGTCACAAACTGTTTGTTATTTAATGTCAGTCAGTCAGTCATCTTCTACCGCTTCATCCTTTACAGGGCCGCGGGGAGCTGGCGCCTTGAATCACTCTGCAACTTCTTGACCACTTCTTCAAACAGGGGCAGGAACAGAAGGTAAACTTCCACTTCATCTGGATCTTCCTCAGTCGAGAGTCCACTGAGCTTTAACAAAGATCTGATCTGTCTGGGACA
>MU204221.1:56730-68472 GCA_017309775.1 Paedocypris sp. Pulau Singkep
TGGAGAGAATGATGAGAGAGTCCGAGAGCAGAGAGATTCCCAAGACTCTCACTCAGATGTACACACACTTCCTCGTCCTTCAGACCAACATCTCACACCAGAAGGACTATGAGCAGAGCGTGAAGAGTGAAGAGATGATTCTCAGACTGGGTAAACTGGCTTTCCAGCAGCTGGTGAAAGGGAATGTGATCTTCTATGATGAAGATCTGAGGGAGTGTGATGTTGGAGTGACAGAAGCATCAGTTTACTCAGGATTGTGCACTCAGATCTTCAGAGAAGAGTCTGGCTGGTTTCAGGGGAAAGTTTTCTGCTTTGTTCATCTCAGCATCCAGGAGCATCTCGCCGCTCTATATGTTCATCTCACCTTCACTAACAACAGCATCAGTGTGATTCATCAGATCAACAAGAGTTCCTCTGGTTTATTTGAGCAAAAGAAAGTAAAGTCATTATCTGAGGTGCATCGTGCTGCTGTGACTGAAGCCTTCAAGAGTGAGAATGGACATCTGGATCTTTTCCTTCGTTTTCTTCTAGGTCTGTCACTGGACTCTAATCAGAGTCTCTTACCAGAAACACGAAGATTCTTCTACAACAAAAAGGAAACAGTTCAGTTCCTCAAACAGAAGATCAGTGAGAATCAATCAGCTGAGAAAAGCATCAATCTGTTCCACTGTCTGAATGAACTTGGTGATGATTCACTGACGCAACGGATTCAACGTTATCTGACGCCAGGAGAAATGAAGCGAGTCAGACCTTCTCAGTGGTCGGCTTTGGTGTTTGTGTTGATGACGTCTGAGCAGAAGATGGAGGATTTTAAACTACAACAGTTTATTGGAAGAAAAACTCCAGCAGATTATGTTCTTCAGAAGCTTCTTCCTGTCGTTAAAGAATCTTCATCAGCCGAGTAAGTCACACTCACACACTCACACATTCAACTGAACGTTTATTCAGTTGAAACTCTCAGTCAACCTTGTACTTAAACATCTGTGCAGATGAGCTGAAGTTGTTCAGTAGAACTGTACTTGTTATTCATTTTTGATGGTGAATTTTCTTTCCCTTAAGGTAGTACTGCAATGATTCATAAACATAATCGATTGTAATGGTCAATTATTCACCTTGAAGTCACATAAGTTACCATCATCACCAGGTATCTTGCGTCCATTTGGATGCAATGCTGTGTGCAGCCTTTTTTTTTTGTAAACGTGTCGTACATCTTTGAAGCTCAGTTTTGTTATTTTTCTTTATTCACTCGGACATTTCGATCCTTTATTAAAGGAATTATGAGGGCTTTCATACAATATTGAAAAGGATTTATGTTAGAGCAACAAGCAAACATAGATTTTCTACCTATACTGTAATCGTCACATCAAAAAGTTATAATAAATAATAAGTTATTTAACATTAAGGAGTAGTTACATTTGTTTTACATCACATTAAATTACATTTAGTTACATTTACAAGTTACATCCGGGCCTTTGAGGACAGACGTTTTTTAAAACTTTTTTTTCACTACAGATATTTTCGTTTGGATTGTCAGATTAGGATTAATAGAGTTTTTAATACAAAAGTTAAATGTTATCATTATTTATATTCATAATAAAGATAATAATAGGATAATAAATAATAAAAATAATGATGATGATGATAACAATAGCATCAACAACAATAATAATAATAATAATAATAATAATTAATTATATTTGTAAGATGCCTTTCGGGACCTTGTCTGCACAGAAACTGTTTCATAATAAAATGTATCAAATGTGTAGAAACAAAAATGTCTAGTATTATTCTGCCTACACACAAAAGTAACAAAATTGTGCAAAAAACACTTTAATCGCAGTTTAATGTATGCTATATTAAACAGCTTGTCCTACACTTCCTGAGCGGTATTCCAGATGGCCGGTTCTTTGTTCAGTTACAGAGTCAGCAAGGGGTTAACCTCGGAATTCAGTTCCGCGAGAGGAGTTCAACCATAGCTGCATAGTCGCTGAAAGTGAACCAGTTACCCCCCCTCCATAGCCCCCCCCCCACCCGAATGAACTTCCTTTTTTATAGTATTAAGGACACATGGTCAAAATCTAAAATATATAACTAAAATCCCGTTGTTTTTCTTCACAGTTTGAGAGGTTGTGGAGTGACAGAAGAAGGTTGTTCTGCTCTGACTTCAGCTCTGAGATCAAACTCACGTCTGACTGAACTAGATCTGTCTGGAAATGATCTGAGAGACTCTGGAGTGAAGATTCTCTCTGATTCACTGAAGGATTCTGACTGTAATCTACACAAACTCAGGTAATTCTTCTCTCAGGAATTACACAAATATCAGATAAAGCATAAAAAAAACATTTGCTTTAACAAAAAGAAGTGAATAAAAACTCAATTGTTTTAGATTTAGTATTACTGTTTGAAAGATAATAATTTTATTTGTGAAGTTATTATTATTTATTTATATTGTTATAAATAAAGAATAATCAACTATAAATAAATATTATTCAAATATATATTTTATTAACTATTCCAGTTGAAGCTGAAATTAGTTTCTGTCTTGAAGTGTCAGTGATTTGTTCTTTATTATCTTGATGTTTCTGAACTGAGAGACTGAAGAGTGTCGTTGTTCTTCACAGTTTGAGAGGTTGTGGAGTGACAGAAGAAGGTTGTTCTGCTCTGACTTCAGCTCTGAGATCAAACTCACGTCTGACTGAACTAGATCTGTCTGATAATTATGATCTGAGAGACTCTGGAGTGAAGACTCTCTGTAATATAAAATATTAATAGTGAACTAGAGTTGTGAATATTGTTCTTGTGGCTTCATTACTTCATTACGTTTTTACTTTGTTTGTATTATGATTATAAGGATTTTTTTTCAGTATTTATTTCTCTCTGTATTGTTACTCTAATCTGAAATCTATCAGTGTGTAATTTACAGTAAAATTACCCTTTTACTGCTTATCTTAGCAGTCTTAACTAGAAATGCACCTATACCACTTTTCTGGAAAATGATTACGAGTACGAGTACTTGCATTTCAGTACTTGCCGATACCGATGCCGAGTACCTAATAAACACATGATTTAAATTTACAGGTAACAGCTTTAGTTGTATAATTAAAAAAGGGGGCTAGTTTGAAAAGCAAAAATGAAAAGCATGTTGTTTGCAAAATATTACAGGATAAATAATTATAGAAAGTTTAAACAGTGAAAGAGCTACCTAGGCTTTGTATTAAAATGAAATAATATTTTAACATTCATATTATTTTAGCAGACTGCTCTTTATTTCATGTAGATGTACATGTCACCTTTTTACCATTATTTAGAAATTAATGAATTTATCAACACATTAATTATTAATGTTTTGATAATAATTACACTGTTTTCACTACGCATGAGACGCTGCATTAAAAAATGATAAAGAGTACGGGACACAACCAGTCCGGTATTAATTCAAAGCAGGAAGCGCAATTTCAATCTCAAATACTAGACGATTCCGAATGCAGCAGGGCCACCGGTTCGTGGAGACACAGGAGGCGGAGACGTGGGTATGAAAATACAAAATATGTTTTATTTTAATACAAATAATAAAATAACACACACATACACGCACGCGCACTCGCAACACACCCTTCAAACAGCGTTCCTCGTCGACCGATCGGTTGTTTCGGCTCCCGCACACGGCACAGCACACACACTCCACCACACACCCGCAGTGACTTGACAACAGCAATTGATACACACTGGAGATTAGTGCACCCACGACCACCACCAACACTACCAATCAGTCGCTTGGCCTCGCTGCCCTCGGCGAGTCTACAAATACACGCACTCGCACACATACACACACATGCCCCGCGCAATACCCGAAACGCCGCACTTCGTGTCTCGCACACACACAAGCACGTTTCGGACCGACGCACCTCGAGTCACACACCAGCACGCTTCACGGCCGACGCACGTCCGATCACACACATGCACGTCTGCACACACACAAGCACGTTTCACGACCCGCACCTCGAGTCACACACATGCACGTGCGCACACACACAAGCACGTATCCCAGTAGTCCCAGGAACAGAACAAGGTAGAGAGTTTTCAACCATTGAGTTTTCAAAACAAAGTAGATAAAAAGAACAAAAAGTCAGTCTCAATCGATTAAAATTGCAAGTAGATATAAAATAAAATGATGAATCTGATTAGTAAATTATATATTATATGTATTATATAAAGTTATATATTACATAATAACATTTGTAAAACACATTGTTACGCCCCTAATTCGCGTTCTTGTGGTTTCTAATTCACAAATAGCCTCCATTACCTTCAGCAGCCTAAAGATGGCGAAATTCACCTCGTCCGCCCAAGAAATTAAACCGCGGTATAAATCGATTCCAGCTTGTCGCGCACAATCACAATGTAACGAGTAACGATAAGTGTTTGGTCAAATGTAGTGGAGTGAAAAGTACAGCTACTCAATCACAAATGCAGTGGAGTAGAGAGTAAAAGTTGCTTTTACTTTTGATACTCAGTGCAAGTACAAAGTAGCCAAAAACATACTTAAGTAAAGTAACAAAGTACATTTACTCAAGTACCTTACACCCCTGACTACAACAAAAAGGTTTGAAGCAGCTTACCCGAGGCCAAGACTCTCCAGTGAGTCAGCAGCTCCGAATCTCCGAAAGTGAGCTTGGCGACAGGGCGTAACCAATGAGAGCCAACATTCCTTGGTAGAACCAATGAGAAGCTTGCATGTCTTTTTGAAATATAAAAGAAGCTATAAATCTGCTTACATAAACCTGTTACGTTGTAACAAGGAGCAATATGTAGACTTCAGCTCCGCCTTTAACGACAGTTTATATACAGTCTATAAAAACCCGCACTGTATCTATAATTTGTAATTAGCATTCGTTTTTGTATTCTTTTTGCTATTTTTCTTTTTGCTATTTTCATTGCTTTTTTTATTACTATTTCTATTGATCTTTTTTGCATATTGCATTTTATTCTGTTCCTTTTTTGGAGTGATTGTACAAAACATTTCATATCATGTCATACCGTGTGTGTATATGCTTGTGACGAATAAAATTTGATTTGATTTGATTTTTTAATACGATGACATTTGATGAAGATGTGGACAGATATGAGGGACTGAAAGAAAATTACATATCTGAGACCAGAGGTGTGAAGAGTACCAGACAGCCATACTTGAGTAAAAGTACTGAATTATTGTGAAAAGTAACAAGTCAAGTCCTAAGTAACTATTATTGTAAATAGTAACAAAACAAGTCCTAAGTAACTATTACAAGTAACAAGTCACCAATTTCAAAAAGACTTGAGTCAAAGTAGCAAAGTGTCCAATTTTAAAAGAATTTGAGTATTTTCTGTGTACTGAATTTAGGCCAAAAAAAAAAGCACTAAGAAACGTGAAAACAAACTCTATTCATGAGGTTTTGTTTCATAATACGGGAACACAATTTAACACCTCGACGTTTCCAAAATGGTAGCACAAAGTAGATAAAAAGAACAAAAAGCAAGAACAAAGAACAAAACAAAAAACGAGTGTCACGGTCCCTTTGTTGTTTGGATCTGGATGTGACATTAGTCCTTCATTTTAAATCTGTTACTTTTAAAACCCTCCCTTTTTTGTCTCCTCCTATTGCTGTTTTAACGGCTGGTTTTTAGCTTTTTAGCTGTTTCTTTTTGTCCTGGTTTTTACAACAAGATTATATCTTTTTTTTATTCTTTTATTGTTTTTAATATTTTTATAAAAAATGATTTATTTATATATATACATATATATATATATATATATATATATATATATATATTTTTTTTTTTTTTTTTTTTACTTTCGAAAAGGCTCTTTAAAGTGTTTTTAAAGATTACAAATAGTTTACTGTCGTGGTTTATTTTAAAGTACAAGTTTTATAACACTTTATTTTAAACCTAACTGTTTGAAGTTTTTTTTTTAAGATGGCCTGTGCCCGTGCGCCGACTCTTCTGAGTTTTTTAACATTTCATACCTAACCCTAACCTAACCAAACATAGTTAGTGTTAAGGCTACCTAACCCTAACCTAACCCTAACTCCTAAATATGATGGTGTCTAATGAGATGGTCGTCGCTCTGGAGAAGATACAGGATTTGAACAGCAACTCGAATTTCTGCTCGACTACTTGCCCTCCACGCGAACCCAACCACATTAGCGGCATCTGTCATGGAATTTCGCTCATTGGAATTTCGAGAGTTGGAGCCTGAATCCCTCAATTGCAGAGCCTCGCAAAGCACATGGACTTCACGACAAATTCCAGACCTTCTCCACTCGTGGAGGGATTGTGAGCAGGTTGTGGACAGTCAGTCACAGCAGTTCCCCAGATGGTCAGGTCAGCCTCTTTTTCTTCCCCCTCTCTTTCTTTCTTCTTGTGGTTCTTGATTTTTGGAGTCCATCCCTCCAATTCTTCCTCCAGCTTTCCGTTGAGCTCTTTCTGCTCGTCTTCTTCATCCTCGCTCTTCTTCTCTCTCTGCTCCTCTTTCTCATCCTCGTTCTCTTCGTTCTCAGGTCCGCTCGCTCTCTTTCTGCTCTCTCTTCTTCCGTTCCCTCCCACTTTGGTCTTTGGCTTTTTGTCAGCTATCTTCTAGTTGTCTTTTTCGTGTCCCTCGATTCTCCGCCTCGCCTCCTCTTCATCGCGTTGTCTCTCCTCTTCATCGCTCTGTCTCTTCTACCCCTCTTCATCACTCGTCCTCTCATCTGGCTCTTTATTGCTCTTCCTCCTCATCCTAACTCTTCCTCTGCTCCTCTTCCTCATCCTCACTCTTCCTCTGCTCTTCTTCCTCATCCTCGCTCTTCCTCTGCTCGTCTTCCTCATCCTCACTCTTCCTCTGCTCGTCTTCCTCATCCTCACTCTTCCTCTGCTCTTCTTCCTCATCCTCGTTCTTCCTCTGCTCCTCTTCCTCATCCTCGCTCTTCCTCTGCTCTTCTTCCTCATCCTCGTTCTTCCTCTGCTCTTTTTCCTCGTCCTCACTCTTCTTCTGCTCCTCTTCCTCATCCTCACTCTTCCTCTGCTCTTCTTCCTCATCCTCGCTCTTCCTCTGCTCCTCATCCTCGTTCTTTCTCTGCTCTTCTTCCTCATCCTTGTTCTTCCTCTGCTCCTCTTCCGCATCCTAGTCTTCTACCTAGCTGGATTTGGCAGACCCAGACCCAGCTCTTCTGAACTCCGGTGGTCCCAGCCCACATCTTCTGAACTCTTTCTTTCTCCTTGTGGATCTCCATCTCTGGAGTTGATACCTCCTATTCTTCCTCCCCCTTCCCATCGAGCTCTTGCTGCTCGTCTTCATCCTCGCTCTTCTTCTGCCTCCGCTGGTCCCAGCCCACCTCATCTAAGCTTCGGTGGTCCCAGCCCTCCTCTTCTGAACTCCGGTGGTCCCAGCCCATTTCTTCTAAGCATCAGTGGTCCCGACCCATCTCCTTGCCTGAACTCCGGTTGTCCTGGCCCACCTCCTCTGAGCTCTGGAGACACTCTAGAGCAGTGGTTCCCAACCGGTGTGCCTCGGCACTAAGGGGTGCCGTGAGATCTTTTGAGGGTGCCGCCAATATTTCGGGGGAAAAATTGTATTTTTTTTTAGAAAGGCAGAATCAGTGTCAGGCCAAAAGTTGATGACGTAAGCAGAGGCCGTAAGAGCTGCGGCATATAGCGGAGCGCCGATCACTTTTCACCAGTGGCTCTTACTAGAGAACATTCTCTCTCTTCTCACTCCGTTTGAGCAGCAAACTAAAGAGATCAGCTCATCTGTTGCGTCTGTAGCGGACGCTAATCCTTTAGCGCAGCTCTAAAGCGCCCAAAGTGGCGGTAAATACCACGGTAAAAACTATGGAAAGTCCACGCTTAGAGTCTGTAGCGCACGATCCGTAGAAATATGTTCGAATCCTCTGGAGAAGCCACCGACTGCAGAACCGCAGAATGACGGTCTGAGGCGCCGGAAGTGGGCGGAGCAAGTATTGCCTTAAAAGGCATTTTGTACTTCCTTGTTTGCTACTTTTCAAAGTTTAAACCCCGCGTTAATAAAGTTATAATCATGCATTATTTTTTAAACTTTTTAAAATTGAATTGGCCTTATTTAAATACAGTCTCAAATCTTTCTCAAATGTCAGTCAGATGACAAGCTCAACAGCAACTTTTTTATACTATTATTAAGACCTGCAGAGAAAATGTTGTGTCCTTTGCACTTGTTCTGAATGCACTTTAAACTTAAATGCAATTGTTAATGGAGGAACATTTAATTTTACAACATTTCAGCAGGCCAGTAGGTCAAGTTAAACATTTTAGTTTGAATTATATTTTATACTCGAGTGTTGCAATATGCTTGATAAATATTTGCATATTTGTAACACATTTTATTTCATTTATTCTTTGAAACTTCATTATTAATTTATGCAATTGCAATGCCTTTGTTTTAGTAAATTTAGTACACCATCATAGCAATAAATACAATTGTTTCTGTGTGGCCTGGCTTTCCTCTTTTTTCGGTGTTTCGGTTTTGGCCAAGAATTTTCATTTCGGTGCATCACTAGTTTTCTCATATCATCTAGGACTAGGTATAAGGTGTTGTTGCATGCAAACTCTCAAAATGAAACAAATAAATAAATAATAATTAAAAAGCTACGGAGATTTTAAATATCTATTTCCTTATAAGGGTGCCGGGAACTTTTGAAAGGCTTTCCAAGGGTGCCTCAGACAAGAAAAGGTTGGGAACCACTGCTCTAGAGCCTTCCAGCGGTCAGTTTTTAGAAGAGGTGGGCTGGGACCACCGATGCTTAGCCTTCCTGCCCTCCTCTGCTTACAGTCGTAAAAACGAGTAAAATCAAACTCAAATTAGTAAATTATATATAATGTTAAAAAACGATTAGTAATTCACGCATCTGAGTCACATTCACATTCAAAAAAGTACGGCACTATAGTTTGTCAAATAATCCGTCCTTAAATCATTTAAAGCAAGGATGGCGAACCTACGCGTACGTGTAATGGTCCTCTGAAGAAGAGTCCTTCCTTCAAACGGTCCAGAAAGACAAACTATAATAATATAAAATATATAATAGGAACAGGGATATTATATAAAATTGTAATAGGGATATCTTTCCTATAGCGCCCCCTAGCTGCCACTAATCTGCCGGGCAATAGGTAGTGTGTGTGTGTGTGTGTGTGTGTGTATGTGTGTGTTCATCTATACCAGACTGGAAATCTATTAAGGCGACCTTGGGAGGTAATAGATTAATTGTATTGTTATTTTTATTATTATTGTTGTTGTTGCTGTTGTTGTTGTTGTCACCACCGATATTCAATTCAAATTCAAAAAAACTTTATTTATCCCCTGGGGGAAATTGCTTTTCCGTTCACAGTTGCTCCAACAAAGGAGGAATAAATGTATGAAAAACTAAAATAAAGTGGCAAACTTTTGTACTTTGTACAATTTTAATAATAATTATTAGTAACGACAATAATAATAAATAGTAATAATAATGATTATTATTATTATGATTAAGTAAATATTTAAATAGATATTGATATATATAATGCACATTTTTTTTGTTAAAAAAGAGTTGTTTACCACCGTTACATTTAGATTTGTGTATGTGATAGTTTGCCAATAAAAAAAATCAGATTTATGACAAAATATTTCATTTTCAAACTGTTATTATTTTCCATTTAATAAAAACCTCATAAAACATGTTTATACAGCAGAGTGAAAATTCGATCGCGTCAAAAACACAGGCGCGCGCTGACGTCACGTCTTATCAGTGACACGAGTTCTGTAATAGGTTTAAAGCATTTGATTATTTATGATGTATATAATTTGTACTTTTTATTTACACTGTTTTTGTATTGCGCCGTTCATTTGTCTCTTTGTATGATCCCCTGTTTTAAATAAAGTTTAAAATAAATAAATAAATAAATAAAGCTTATCAGTGACGCGAGTTCTGTAAAGGGTTTAAAGTATTTGATTATTTATGATGTATATGATTTGTACGTTTTATTTGAACTGTTTTTCTATTGTGCCGTTCATTTGTCTCTTTGTACGATCCCTGGGGTAAATAAAGTTTTTACAAAAATAAAACAACAACAAGCTTATCAGTGACGCGAGTTCTGTAATAGGTTTAAAGCATTTGATTATGTATGATGTATATAATGTGCACTGCTTGTGTATTGTGGGTTGTATTTTTGCTGTTCGAAAAATAAAAAATAAAAATAAAAGCTCATCAGTGACGCGTTTGACGTCACCGCCTATCGGAAGCGCTTCGTCCGCCGCCATTCACACCCAGCGAAGATGGCGGACGGCGACAACAACAAGCGGACGGAACCCGACGAGCTCGCGGTTCCGGACGGGCCGCTTGTCAAGAAAGCCCGCGTGACAGACTCGCCCGCCGCCCCCGAGCGCCTTCCCGCCGGCCGAACCGACCCCGGAGCGGCGGAACAACCGCGCGTGGAAGTCCGTCCGGCCTCCGCTATAAACGGCAGCAGCATCCGAACCGGAGCCGAAGCGGAGCCCAAGTGTCCCGGTACCGCTTCACTTCTCCCGGACGCGCCGAGCAAGTGGAATAAAACTGTTTTACTGGATCTATACAGTGATTATGTTTGCAATTATGTTTTACCGTAATTGTAGCTTTGATTTTTAAATAATAGTATATATATCTATCAATATATATATATATATATATATATATATATATATATATATATATATATATATATATATATATATATATATATATATATATATATATATATATATATATATATATATATGCAAAAATGTATAAGTCTAAAAATGTTATTAAGTTGTATTATGCACAGTAATTAACTATATACTATATTAACTATAAATAATGTCATTTTTCTGTGCAAGTCCTGGTTAATCGGTGTGTGTTACTAATGATAGATAGTGATAGAATAGAAATAAAACTGTTTTACTGTATCTATACAGTGATTATGTTTGCAATTACGTTTTACTGTAATTGTAGCTGTTTTTTTTTTTTAAATAATAGTATCTATCTATATATGCAAAAATCTACAAGTCTAAAATGTTATTAATGTGTAATTTGCAAAGTAATATTAACCATAAATAATGTCATTTTTCTGTGCAGTGATCTTAACGTAATAAATACTATAATAGTAATGTAATAAAGACATAATAGTAATGTAAACATAATAATCAATGTTAACTTTCTCTGCAAGTCCTGAATCATTGGTGTGTGTGTGTTACTAATGATAGATAAATAGATAGAGAGAGAGATAGGTAGATAGGTAGGTAGATAAATAGATAGATAGATAGATAGATAGATAGACAGATAGATAGATAGATAGGTAGGTAGTAGGGGTGGGCGATATGGGTTAAAATTCATATCACGGTATTTTCTAGTGTACAGACGGTATCGGTATTATATCACGATATTGTGTGTGGGGGGGTATTATTTTATATAAAGTACGAAATTAAAACGCAAGGGGAAACCTGGAGAAGCAGCTGTCATTTTTAATACCGTATATCTGTTAAGTAGTCCAGACATTTATTTAAAAAAAAAACATTTAAATTAAATGTCCTGGGTCTATCTTTTAAGAGAGTGCAAGAGGGAGAAAGAGAGAGAGAGAGAGAGAGAGAGAGAGAGAGAGAGAGAGAGAGAGAGAGAGAGAGAGAGAGAGAGAGAGAGAGAGAGAGAGAGAGAGAGAGAGAGAGAGAGAGAGAGAGAGAGAGAGAGAGAGAGAGAGAGAGAG
>MU204221.1:68572-90839 GCA_017309775.1 Paedocypris sp. Pulau Singkep
TTCTGCTCCTCTTCCTCATCCTCGCTCGTCCTCTGCTCGTCTTCCTCATCCTCACTCTTCCTCTGCTCTTCTTCCTCATCCTCGCTCTTCCTCTGCTCCTCTTCCTCATCCTCACTCTTCCTCTGCTTCTCTTCCTCATCCTCGCTCTTCCTCTGCTCGCTCTTCCTCTGCTCTTCTTCCTCACCCTCGTTCTTCCTCTGCTCCTCTTCCTCACCCTCGCTCTTCCTCTGCTCTTCTTCCTCATCTTCGTTCTTCCTCTGCTTCTCTTCCTCATCCTCGCTCTTCCTCTGCTCTTCCTCTGCTCGCTCTTCCTCTGCTCTTCTTCCTCACCCTCGTTCTTCCTCTGCTCCTCTTCCTCACCCTCGCTCTTCCTCTGCTCTTCTTCCTCATCTTCGTTCTTCCTCTGCTTCTCTTCCTCATCCTCGTTCCTCCTCTGCTCTCCCGCATCCTCGCTCTTGCTCTGCTGACCCTGAACCACAAGTCCTAGTCCTCTACCTAGCTGGATTTGACAGACCCAGACCCAGCTCTTCTGAACTCCGGTGGTCCCAGCCCACATCTTCTGAACTCTTTCTTTCTCCTTGTGGATCTCCATCTCTGGAGTCGATACCTCCTATTCTTCCTCCCCCTTCCCATCGAGCTCTTGCTGCTCGTCTTCATCCTCGCTCTTCTCCCTCCGCTGGTCCCAGCCCACCTCATCTAAGCTTCGGTGGTCCCAGCCCACCTCTTCTGAACTCCGATGGTCCCAGCCCATTTCTTCTAAGCATCAGTGGTCCCGACCCATCTCCTTGCCTGAACTCCTGTGGTCCTGGCCCACCGCGCCTGAACTCCGGTTGTCCTGGCCCACCTCCTCTGAGCTCTGGAGACACTCTAGAGCCTTCCAGCGGTCTGTTTTTAGAAGAGGTGGGCTGGGACCACCGATGCTTAGCCTTCCTGCCCTCCTCTGCCTACAGTCGTAAAAACGAGTAAAATCAAACTCAGATTAGTAAATTATATATAATGTTAAAAAACGATTAGTAATTCACGCATCTGAGTCACATTCACGTGATTTAGCTGATGAATAGCATCCAGCACCTTCAACTCTCTACAGGTGGCGTTATCACCTCCTTCCCCCAAGAAACTTACCACAGTATAATAGATATTTTAGATGTTCATAGTTAACTACATATTCAGATTTCTTAGACAGAGCAACTTTAGTAAACATTTAGAATATATATCAGCTCTATTTGCGTTGACTAAATCTATACTGTAATTTAGTCGACTAAAATGCTGTGGTATTTAGTCAATTCAAATTATACTTAAACTAAAAAAAAATCTAAGATGACTAATAGACAAAGGACTTGGACTGAGGGGGGGGGGGGTTAATGTCACTTAATGTACGATTTTCCCTGTACAAAGAAATTCTTCCAGTGTCCAACGATCCAGGGGACATCCTCCTTCCTTCAAACGGTCCAGAAAGACAAACTATAATAATATAAAATATATAATAGGGACAGGGATATTATATAAAAATATAATAGGGATATCTTCCCTATAGCGCCCCCTAGCTGCCACAAATCTGCCGGGCAATAGGTAGTGTGTGTGTGTGTGTGTGTGTGTGTGTGTGTGTGTAGATTAATTGTATTGTTATTTTTATTTATTGTTGTTGCTGTTGTTGTCACCACCATTATTCAATTCAAATAAAAAAAACTTTATTTATCCCCTGGGGGAAATTGCTTTTCCGTTCACAGTGGCTCCAACAAAGGAGGAATAAATGTATGAAAAACTAAAATAAAGTGGCAAACTTTTGTACGTTGTACAATTTTAATAATAATTATTAGTAACGACAATAATAATAAATAGTAATAATAATTAAGTAAAAATTATTTAAGTAAATAAATGTTTTGCTACAGTTTGTTCTTTTTTTCAGGGGGTTTTATTGGGGTTTTTTTTTTTCCCAAAGTATGCAAATAATTTTCTTTTTTGTTTTGTTTGGAAAGTTTTCCTATTTTCTCATTATTGTATTATCACGCATATTTTATTCGTCTGATAAATCCGATCTTTTTTTTTGTTTTTTTGTTTTTTTTTTTTATTTTTTTTTTAATTTTTTTTATTTAAACAACCAGGGGATCGTACAGAGAAATCACAATGTACAATACACACAAACAACATATAAAATACGCACAGAATATATACATTATAGATAATCAAAAATGTCAAACAAATGTATTACAAAATTCTAATGTTTTTAAAGCTTTTGAGTTACCTGAACCTGAAATGGTATTGATATTGATATATAATGCAATTTTTTTTTTTTTTTGCTAAAAAAGAGTGAAAAAATGTGTATCACCGTTACATTTAGTTTTTTTGTGTATGTTATAGTTTGCCAATAAAAAAAAATCAGATTCATGACAAAATATTTCATTTTCAAACTGTTATTATTTTCCATTTAATAAAAACCTCATAAAACATGTTTATACAGCAGAGTGAAATCAATCTTGAAATACTGATTAATCCGATCGCGTCAAAAACACAGGCGCGCGCTGACGTCACGTCTTATCAGTGACGCAAGTTCTGTAATAGGTTTAAAGCACTTGATTATTTATGATGTATATAATTTGTACTTTTTATTTACACTGTTTTTGTATTGTGCCGTTCATTTGTCTCTTTGTATGATCCCCTGGTTTAAATAAAGTTTAAAAAAAATAAATAAATAAATAAATAAAGCTTATCAGTGACACGAGTTCTGTAAAGGGTTTAAAGTATTTGATTATTTATGATGTATTGAATTTGTACGTTTTATTTGAACTGTTTTTTCTATTGTGCCGTTCATTTGTCTCTTTGTACGATCCCTGGTGTAAATAAAGTTTTTACAAAAAAAAACAACAACAAGCTTATCAGTGACGCGAGTTCTGTAATAGGTTTAAAGCATTTGATTATGTATGATGTATATAATGTGCACTGCTTGTGTATTGTGGGTTGTATTTTTGCTGTTCGAAAAATAAAAAATAAAAATAAAAGCTCATCAGTGACGCGTTTGACGTCACCGCCTATCGGAAGCGCTTCGTCCGCCGCCATTCACACCCAGCGAAGATGGCGGACGGCGACAACAACAAGCGGACGGAACCCGCCGAGCTCGCGGTTCCGGACGGGCCGCTGGTCAAGAAAGCCCGCGTGACAGACTCGCCCGCCGCCCCCGAGCGCCTTCCCGCCGGCCGAACCGACACCGGAGCGGCGGAACAACCGCGTGTGGAAGTCCGTCCGGCCTCCGCTATAAACGGCAGCAGCATCCGAACCGGAGCCGAAGCGGAGCCCAAGTGTCCCGGTACCGCTTCACTTCTCCCGGACGCGCCGAGCAAGTGGAATAAAACTGTGTTTTACTGGATCTATACAGTGATTATGTTTGCAATTATGTTTTACTGTAATTGTAGCTTTGATTTTTAAATAATAGTATATATATCTATCAATATATATATATATGCAAAAATCTATAAGTCTAAAAATGATATTAAGTTGTATTATGCACAGTAATTAACTATATACTATATTAACTATAAATAATGTCATTTTTCTGTGCAAGTCCTGGTTAATCGGTGTGTGTTACTAATGATAGATAGTGATAGAATAGAAATAAAACTGTGTTTTACTGTATCTATACAGTGATTATGTTTGCAATTACGTTTTACTGTAATTGTAGCTGTTTTTTTTTTTTTTTAAATAATAGTATCTATCTATATATATGCAAAAATCTACAAGTCTAAAATGTTATTAATGTGTAATTTGCAAAGTAATATTAACCATAAATAATGTCATTTTTCTGTGCAGTGATCTTAACGTAATAAATACTATAATAGTAATGTAATAAAGACATAATAGTAATGTAAACATAATAGTAACGGAGTAAACATAATAATCAATGTTAACTTTCTCTGCAAGTCCTGGATCATTGGTGTGTGTGTGTGTGTGTGTTACTAATGATAGATAGATATATAGATAGATAGAGAGATAGGTAGATAGGTAGGTAGATAGATAGATAGGTAGATAGATAGAGAGATAGGTAGATAGGTAGGTAGATAGATAGATAGATAGAGAGATAGGTAGATAGATAGATAGAGAGATAGGTAGATAGGTAGGTAGGACTTTATTTATTCCACTAGGGGAAATTTTTATGTACATCAGCAGCAAACAGAAAAACAAATAGGGACAATTTAAAAGACAATGTTGAGGAAAACAACAATAAATAGATGCAAAAAAAAAAAAAAAAAACAAGAACTGTGCAAAAAAAACAGTGGAAAACCAAAAATACACTAGTGCATTATTGACTGACAGAAGTGTCTCACTGCATTACAGAATTAAAGAATATTTTATTATGCAAAGTTAATTTAATTAATTTAGTATAAGTGAAGTTCAAGTTTATATATATATATATATATATGGGACTTTGCTCAGTCCCAGACCAACGCAAAAAGCAAATAAATTGTGTTTTACTGAAAGGATAAAACGAAACAAAACAAAAACGTTTAATGTGGTAACAGTTTGCCATCTTTTTAGTTTTAGCCGCCTGGCCGCGTTCGCTCTCGTGTCAAATAAAAAAACAAACGTCATTATTTATAGTGCGTATTATACGTAATAACATCATAAAATGTTTTCATCACTAGACAATAATAATATGTAGTTAACACTGTGGTGTTTTTGTGTAAATGTGGCATTCTACATCACTTCCACACGAGTGACAAACTGCAACTTAGGTGTGCATAATACAATTTGTACCAAAAAAAATTAATTTTCTACCATTTGTACAAAATACCTAACTAACCAAATGACCAAACTAATATTGGCCTAGAACTCTGTGTTTGTGTGAGTTTGTGTGTGTGTTTACTAATATCATTAATATATGTTAAGTTCAAGTTTATTGATATAGGGCTTTTCTCAGTCCCATACCATTTATATTATAAATAAGCATGTGTGTTTAAATATTTTTATGAATATATTATTGTATAATTCCAGCCACTTTTCCTATAATTCTATATTTTTATTACAACATGATTGCAAGCAACAGATTATGTTTTCATCCGTATTAACTGACATATTAGGCAATAAATTCACAACGGCAGACGTATCTATTGGGTTTAACAGTTTTTCATTTCTGTTAATAAAGTATGCTAGAATATTAATGAAATATTAACATTTACTACAATTAAAAACTATTGGTGTTAAATCTTAAACAGCATAAACAATATGTTAAATGGAATCGGTGGATTGAATTGGGTTTTGAAACATTTTGAATTGGTGTTTTTTTTTTTTTTTAAATGACGTTAAATTGAAGTGATTTCTTTTTTTTCTTCTCGACTTGTAACTGTATTGATGCTGCACAACATTCATTCAAATCAGAGACGTAAGAGAAGAAAAGCAGGAAACATTTTTAAGCAGAATTACACTAAAATTAAATTACATAAAAAAAAACAGTTTAACAGTTTTTAGTTTCTGTTAATAAAGTATACCAAATTGGGTCTTTAAATATTTTGAATTGAGGTTTTTTTTTCAATAGAGTTAAATTGAAGTGGTTTCTTTTTTTTTCCCGACATATATATTGATATATATAATAATAAACATTGATATAATCAAATTGATGTATACAGTATAACTATATTGACTCAGTGCAACAATTCAAATCAGAGACGAGAAGAAAAAGAGAAGAAACGCAGGAGACTTTTAAATAAATTAAAGTAGAATTAAATCGTTTTTTTTTTTTTTTCAAAATGAAAAAAATGATAAAAAATTAAATTCCAGTACCTTAAACTTTTAAAGCATCCGAACGTCTGTCTTAGTTTTATTGTAATTCTCAGTTGAGTGTGGAATAATCTGATTGCGACGCATTAACACGTTTGGTCACCGCAGGCTTCCGTGCGAAGGGTTTGGCGTCTGCGGAGGCTCTCCCGGCTGATGATGAGGAGGAGGATGAAGACGACTGCTCCTCACACGCCAGCTCCAGTGACTGGACCCCGCAGCCGCAGATCGGTAGGGCTTTCTGTTTAAGAGACGTAAGAGAAGAAAAGCGCGAGACTCGCTCTGCAGAATTAAACTCAGATTAAATACATTGAAAAAATAAAAAAAATATTCCAGTGTGCGTTTTGTATCACTATATGGTTTATGGTCAGATTACAGGGCCTTAAATTAAAATTCTGTTTCGAAAAACTTGATAAATTCAAACATACACTTGTAATACACAATGTGATCACCAGATGGCAGCAATTAACTGCTCCATTGCTTTTCCACAGCAGTGACCACTAGGGGAGCCGCTCCAAATGTAGAAAAATAGATTTTTTTTCAGATTTTTATGGATTTTTAAGGGGGGGGGGTAATTGTTTTTGCTCACATTTCTGGTGGGTTGCTTGAATGTGACGTGGTAGATTTTTGTGATTGAAATTTTAACCCTTTCCTTTATTACACATTGTATCTTCTGGTGATACGTTTAATATTATGTTTAAAATTACAATTAAATAAAAAAAAAATGTTCATTTTTTTTTTTAGTATTTTTATGAGAAATATTACGTTGAATCGAAAAAAAAAAAAAAGGTTTTAAGTTTACCGTCTGGAAGCCAGCAAAGCATCAGAACTTTGTCTTTGTTTTATTTTATTATTAGTTTAATGTCTTCTTCAATTTTATTCTTAAGATTAATCAATAAATTTGATTGTGATGCATTAACACATTGGATTGTCGTAGGCTTCCGTCTGAATGGTTTTACGTAGGTAGATCGGTAGAATTTTTTTTGAATTGGTGTTTTTTTTTTTTTTTTTTTAAATAACGTTTAATTGAAGTGATTTGTTTTTTTTTCTCGACTTGTAACTGTATTGATGCTGCACAACATTAATTCAAATCAGAGACGTAAGAGAAGAAAAGCAGGAGACTTGTTTAGCACAATTACACTAAAATGAAATACCGTATTTTCTGGACTATAAGCCGCACCTGTATATAAGCCGCATCCGCTCTGTGAACGATTTTGAATTGTAAATGTACTTGCGTGTAAATAAATATAGATCCTTTCCTAACCTGCATTTTAACACCAGCAACTTTGCTGATTAAAACGAGACAGAAAAAAAAAAGAAAGCAAACGTTATCTGCAGAATAGCCGCACCTTTGTATAAGCCGCGTGGTTCACAACCTACGAAAAAAGTAGCGGCTTATAGTGCAGAAAATACGGCAGTTAAAAAAATGGACCTTTGTATAAGCCGCGTGGTTCAAAACCTACGAAAAAAGTAGCGGCTTATAGTCCAGAAAATATGGCATATGTTTAAAAATCAAACCGAATAGAATTTGATCTGAACTCTTGTGTTGATCCCCTTGCCTCTCCACTGGTTTAGAGAGAGCTAGGTGTTGTTTGTTTGGGCCCTGACCGTGTGCGCTTGTGTCCAGGCTCGTATCGCTTCATCCAGCAGCACGTGATGAGGGGCACGAACCCGCGGGCCATCCTGAGAGACCTGCTGCCCGAGACCATCCTGCCCGCCCACCTGGACGACATGACGCTGTGGCAGATCATCATCAACATCTCCGAGCCGCCCAAGAGGAAGAAGCGCAAAGACGTCAACACCATGGACGACGTGGTCCGGCTGCTGAAGGAGAGGAAGAAGGTCCTGGTGCTGACCGGGGCGGGGGTGAGTGACGTCATCCTCCGTCTCGCTGTGCGGGAAAAATCCAAGAGGATGAGAAAGATGTTTCGCCAACTTTTTTTTTTTTTTAAAGAGACGTAAGAAATTAAGAAAAGCGGGAGACTTGTTCAGCAGACTTAAACGTAAAAAATATTTAATAAAAAAATGTAATTCCAGTTTCTTAAACTCTAAAGCGTCAGAACTCTGTCTTTGTTTTATTTTGTTTTTCAGTTTAATGTCGATTAAATTTGATTGTGACGCATGAACACAGTTGATTATCGTAGGCTTCCGTTCGAATGGTTTCGCGTCTCTTGTTTTCGTTTTGATTTGAGCTGAATTGAATTTGAACTCTTGTTTTTACTCAATTGTAAGTGACGTCGTCGTTCGTTTCGTTGTGCGGAAAAATCGAATAGGATGAGAAAGTTATTTCGCCAACTTTTTCCCCTGAGGAAAAAGTTTTTCTTATCTGAACAGTTTTTCCCTCAGTTTTTCTTATCTGTACGTTCCGTGTGGAGCAACAATCACCAGCAGAAACACAACACACCCGAGGCGCCATCTGCGGATCAAACTTATTTTTTCACCGCGCAACCATTTGTTACTTATAAACGTGATGCAATTACAAATTATTTTATTTTACTGTATTTAATTTCCTCTTTGTGGAGGTTTCATTTATGTGAATACATTTTTTTGGATCGAAAGAATAGTTCAAAAAATTAAGTTTAAGGATTTCTTAGACATAGCAACTTTAGTAAACATTTAGAATATGTAGCACCTATATTTTAATTGACGAAATTTATACGGTAATTTAGCCGACTAAAATGTTGTGGTATTTAGTCGACTAAAATTAGACTAAAGCTAAAATTAAGACGACCAAATTGGGACTAAAACAAAACGGAGTGTTAGTCAAAAGACACTGACTACAGCTGAATTAAAAATTGTTGTCAAAATTAACACTGATTGCACGATTCTGAGATAAAATGAGAATCACGATATTTTTTTTTTTTGCGTGTGTCACGATCACAATACTTTCGCGATTCTGGATGTTTGGTTCATTTTAAATATTCAAACCCCAGAATAATAACACATATTACTTTTTGCTTTAAATTTAAGTAAATTGAATGATAAATATAGTGTAATGGAAAAGTAACGTTGGGAAGAGAAAAATCACCATTCGAACGTAATAAAAATAAACAAGTTTTTTTTTTTTACAAAATTATTAGCTCCGTTCAAAAGCACTTTTGTAATACTTTTCAAACGATGATTATTTTGTAGGCGTGGCTAATCATTGTGTCTTGTTGAGTGTCGTCTTCTGGTTTAAACCGCAGTAAACACACACACTTCAGAATAAAATCCTTTTTTAGGTCGTAAAATGTCGGATGTGATATCAGACTTACTTTATCGTTGTGTTTCCTCACTCATTCTCCCTGTTTTGTTTTTTTTAACTCGACAGGCGCAGGTAATCCCGCCTACTGTTTCCTCTACCATTAAATTAGGGCGACGCCCCAAAATACGACAGAAGTAATATTTAAAAAAAAAACAAATCATAAAAACTTTATAATTAAATGATTGTGCACGGCAGAGTTTGGCATAAAATGAATACATAAATGGCGGATTAAGATCGCGAGGGGGGCAGAATCGAGATTGTGATTTTTTTATTTATTTATTTTTTGTTAACGATTATATTTGATATCTTTTAATGATTTGTCAGGTTTCCGTGTCGTGTGGAATTCCCGACTTTCGCTCCAGAGACGGCATCTACGCTCGGCTCGCGGTGGATTTTCCCGACCTTCCCGATCCTCAAGCCATGTTTGACATCGACTACTTCAGACGAGACCCGCGGCCGTTCTTCAAGTTTGCCAAGGTCAGAGAGAGACGGCAGAAGTCACGCTTTTATTCACATATTCACCCTCTCGTTCTGTGATTTATTTATTTTTTTTGGAAATTTGGGTAAATCTTTTTTTTTTATTTACAATTTGTTTCTGGTAGTATTTTTGCGAGTGGAGCAAAACCACATAGCTACTGCCGGTTTAATCACCATTTTAATTCATGTTTAAATTTAATTTGCACTTTAATCCAGTTTAACCCTTTAACACTTTAATCCTGTTTAACCCTGTCTTACATCACAATTTCTTTTTTTTACCCATTCATTTTTAATTCACTATAATATTATTATTCATACTAATAACAAGAATACTTTTAATAATATAAACAGCAGTTATACTAAATAATAGTAAGACATTATTATTCTTGATATTATTATTATTTTTTTTTCTTTTCTTTTCTTTTTTTTTTTTTTGGAGATCAATATAACTAAAACAGTTTCTTCGCGTTAATTAAAAACATTTTTTCGCGGTACTTTTTTTAAATTAAATAATTAATTATCAAAAATCATCTTTTTTCCATGTGATTTACTATATTATTATTATTATTTTTAGTAGTAGTAGTAGTATTAATAATAATACTAATAACAATAATACTTCTAATAATTTAAACAGCAATAATTGGTATTGTAATAACTTGGTATTATGTATCATTATTTTTCTATTTTCTTTTCTTTTTTTTTTTTGGAGAGCAAGTGTAACTTTCTTCGCGGGAATTACTAAACATTTTTTTTTGTTCCTAATCGAATAATCAATGATCAAAAATCATCTTTGTTCCGCGTGAGAATCATTGTCGTTTCTATCTATTGGTCGTTCTTTTTTTTTTTTTCTTCTCACTTTTGGTCAACGAAACTCTCTCCTCGTTTAAATTCCACATGCAATGTGACACAGACGCATGATGCTGGGAAAAAGCTTGAACATGGACCTTAAAGTGCTTGAGGTTGATCTGTCAAAAAGTGACACTTCATTCATTCATCCATTAACGTGTGTGTGTGTGTGTGTGTGTGTGTGTCAGGAGATCTACCCGGGTCAGTTCCAGCCGTCCCTGTGCCACCGCTTCATCTCTCTGCTGGACCAGGAGAGCAGACTGCTGAGGAACTACACGCAGAACATCGACACGCTGGAGCAAGTAGCCGGAATCCAGAAGATCATCCAGTGTCACGGTAAGAGCGAGTGAGTGAGCGAGTGAGCGAGAGAGTGAGCGAGCGAGCGAGTGAGAGAGTGAGCGAGCGAGTGAGAGAGTGAGAGAGCGAGTGAGAGAGTGAGAGAGCGAGAGAGTGAGAGAGTGAGAGAGTGAGCGAGCGAGAGAGTGAGCGAGCGAGAGAGTGAGAGAGTGAGCGAGCGAGCGAGTGAGAGAGTGAGAGAGCGAGAGAGTGAGAGAGCGAGCAAGAGAGAGAGAAAGAGAGAGAGAGTGAGAGAGTGAGTGAGCAAGTGAGCAAGTGAGTGAGTGAGCAAGTGAGTGAGAGAGTGAGAGAGTGAGTGAGTGAGCGAGTGACTCACTCGCTCAACGCGTTAACGCAGAGGTCTCCAACCTTTTTTGTCGCCATGGATCGGTCGACGTTTGATAATTGTGCCAAGGATCGGGGGATGGGGGTGATGTTTCAGATTTTAGTACTTAGTTTAGTGTTTAACTTATAGTTTTTATTTGCATTTAAACGTGCGTTTAAAAAAAACTAATAAATATTAAAGACAAATATAAAGTGATTTGACATTCTGACTCACTGGAACCAATGAAGACTGCCGCGTGATGGTATTTGTAATCAACTAAATCTTGATTGTATTTTGTTTTAAAACACCACACACCTTTTTTAAATTAGACCTGATTAAATATCCTCGTTTACACTTTGAAGGAAGAACGTTCTGCAGCAGTTCTACTACTGATGTCTACAGCTTTTTCAGTAGAACTTAAACTAAAAGGTTTTATTGAACTTCTCATTTAGAGAAACTTTCCCCAAAAATGTTTCATTTTGATTCAGGCCTTTAAATATACATTTCGCCACAATTGTAAAAGCTTTTTTTTTTTTTTTCGGGAAAAAGTGCTTGAATTTTGTCTTTCAAAGTTTCAAGTTTAGGAACCCTGGACATAGCAAGTGGAGTCATATACGCTACTACACTTTAAAATAATATTTAACGTTACTATTTTTGACCTATTATTCAAGTGAAAGAGTCACAGGTTAGGTTTCTTAAAAGAAGTATGGTTAAGAGAAATATTTAGCCAGGTTTTAATGGTTTCTATGAAAATAAAAAGTTGCTTATGTTCGACTACTAACGGAATGTTTAATTTGTGCATGTGCTTATATTCACATAAATACGGTATGTTATAGTTTATAGTCTACTAGTCTGTGTAGTTACAGTACTAATGATTTATTTTTTATTTATTTATTTTTTTTGTTGAAGCTGCGGCCCTTTAAATGTTTTATTCCGGCCCGCCGAACTTGTAAAAACTAAATGAAAGTCAGATATTATTTAAATGTAAATCTGTTATGAAGGTTTATTTTATTATTTCATGTAACATATTTTAAAAAGCGGAACCACAAACACAAAATGTAGGTGAAAGAATTGTACTAGTATATTTTTAAAATTTTATTTTTACATTGTCAGTCTACGGAGTCAAAAACGTCAAACGTAAATTTCTAAGAAACAAACGAAAATCTTAAAAAAAAAAAAAAAATTCGCTTCCGATTTTTTCGGTCCGTTTCATTTTTTCGGTGCCAGCACCAGCTTCACGTGGGGGCGGAGCTTACTCTGATTAGCCCGGTGGGAATGTGATTGACAGCTGCTGGTCCAGAAGTCCCGCCCCTTAGTCAAACGTTAGAACCCAATGTGGCCGGCGAATCAGAAAAGTTTGCCCGCCCCCGCTTTACTCATTCGAGGAGAAGTAGCGTATTCACTGGCTTATAAGTCGTTGCGGTGTTTTCCAGGATCTTTTGCCACGGCGTCCTGTCTGGTGTGTAAACACACGGTGGACTGCGAAGCCATCAGAGACGAGATCTTCAACCAGGTCAGTGTGGCCTACACATACTTGTGTAAAGTACTTGAGTACACTTTAGGAACTTTTTTTGTACATTTTGTAAATAGTGTAATTTTTTTTTTTTACTTATTACAGGGTTGATACGGCTGCTTTAAATCATTGAAAATGCTTGAATTTCACATTTCGTTCATTTGTTAGCTATTACAAAGCACAACTTGGTTCGAGTCTGTATTCGCGTAATATCTCTTTAAATGTTATTAAAATGGCAGTTTCATTTCGGTTGTTTTTAGACGGACCTTTAAATATATATATTTTACCACAACTGTACGGTGCTTGAACTTGACTTTTCAGAAACGGTAGTATTTTTGGCTACTTTGTACTTGTAATGGGTGTCAAAAATCTACGCAACTTTTAAACTCACGCAGTACCAATAAACTCACACAATCAACAAAGTACAAGTACAAATACTATGCTCGGTTTTTCAATGTCTAAAGAATTTTTTCCAGTTTCTTATTGTTTTAGCTTAATTTTTGGACATTTTGTGAATATTGAAACTATATTTTTACCTATTAGCATTTTTGGCTACTTTTTACTTGTATCAAAAATATAAGCAACTTTTGTCTGATCGGATGGGTTAAATGTAGAGAAAGAATTTCCCCATGAGGGACCAATAAAGTTTAATTATTATTATTATTATTATTATTATTATTATTATTATTATTATAATAATTATTATTAAATTCACGCAGCCCCAATAAATTCACACAATCAACAAAGTACAAGAACTAATTTAAGTAGAAATACTATGCTCAGTGTTTCAATGTAAAAATAATAATAATAATAATAATAATAATAATAATATCGAGTATTTGTAGGGCGCTTTTCACAGTTTTAACTGTCTCAAAGCGCACAAATGTCATGTAAAGATTTTCTTTTTTCAAGTTTCTTTACACGTTCGTCGTACTTTTAATTTTTTACATTTTTTTGTTTTTTTTTACAAACTTTTTTTTTTTTTTTTTACTCAAGTACTTTCCACCCCCGCAGGTGGTTCCCGTGTGTCCGCGGTGTCCGGCGGACGTGCCTTACGCCATCATGAAGCCGGACATCGTCTTCTTCGGCGAGAATCTCCCCGAGCTGTTCCATCGCGCCATGAAGCAGGACAAAGACGAGGTGGACCTTCTGATCGTCATCGGCTCTTCTCTCAAAGTCCGGCCCGTGGCTCTGATTCCCAGTACGTGCCGCTCCAGTTCCATCTCGGCCCCAGTTCGGACAGGAATTATGTGAATTTTTCATTTTTCGCGTTCCAATTTTCCCCGAGTTTAAATTATGAGAAGCGTGAACCTGTCTAGTAATGTTTTATTTTTATTATTTAAATGTAAATCCGGTTAATCTGTAAGGAAGGTTTATTCTATTTTCCCATGTAACACGTTTTAAAAAGCGGAACCATAAACACAAAATGTACATATTTGTACTAGTATATTTTTAACGTTTATTCTTTTTATATTTTTACGTCTATGGAGTCAGATGCCAAAACTGTCAAGCGTAGGAAACCTTCTATTTCGAAATTTCTAAGAAACCAAAGGAAATCGTCGCGTTTTGGTTTGAGAAAATTTCTTTGCTTCAGATTTTTTTTTTAATCTGTAATCTGTAAGGTTTATTTTATTTTTACATGTAATCCTTTTTAAGAAGCGGAACACAAAATGCACGTGAAAGAATTGTACTAGTATATTTTTAACGTTTATTTTTACATCAGTCTATGGAGTCAGAAGCCAAAAATGTCACACGTAAATTTCTAAGAAACAAAAAAAAATCTTCACGTTTTGGTTTGAGAAATTTTCTTTGCTTCAGATTTTTTCATCCAATTGATTGATGATTTTTTTTCCGAGACCCAATTTTCAGACTTTTGTACTGTGTTTTACATGTAATCCTTTTTAAAAAGCGGAACTTTAAACACAAAATGTACGTGAAAGAAATGCCAAACGTAAATTTCTAAGAAACCAAAGGAAATCGCGTTTTGGTTTGAGAACATTGTTTTGCTTCAGATTTTTTCGTCCAATTGATTGATGATTTTTTTTTTCCGAGACCCACTTTTCCGAGTTTTGTACTGTGTGACGCACTAAATTATAAGAAGCTGACTCTTATTTCTCGAATCGTAGTTTCAAAAGTCTCAAAAGTTCTCATTTAAGGCTTAGATTATGAGGCAAGTAAAGGATTTACAGTAAGTGCCGTACAGTCTGAGAATGCAGTAGGTTTTTTCTTCAAAAGTAGTTTTGCTGTGCATTTCTGATATTTAGTGAAATGTGGGCGGAGTAATTTTTCAGATTTTAGTATGTAAGCATATAGTAATTATTTGAACATTATTAGTAATATAGTATATAGTAATTATTTGAACATTATTTAAACATTCAAAAAAATAAATAAAATTAAAAAAATAAACTTGAACATTATTAGAGAGATTCTTTGATCTCGAAATCTGAAATGTTTTGACGATGATAGGTCGTACACTAGGTGGCGCCGTGACGTGGTTTCTTAACTAAATGGACAATTTAATACATTGTAATAAACTAAACTAAATGCATATAAAGGCAATTAAAATGAATAGACACTGTGAACATGATTAAGGTAATATTTACATTCGTTTGATCTGACACACAAAAGTGTAAAAATGTGCGAAAAAAAGATTCACCACTCTTTAGCAATTCTAAAGTGACTTGTTGAAGAAGAAATCCTAGGATGACGATCATAAAGTCTTTCATAAAGTCTTTTAGAAACCGTAGGAAGTGTAATTGTGTTTTGAATCTCTTTGAATTATTTGTATCCTTAGGTAACCAACTCAAGTAACATTGTATCCTCTCAAGTAATAAAGTAACAAACTCAAGTAGAATTTTATTCTCAAGTAACAAAGTAACAAACTCAAGTAACAATGTATCCTCTCAAATAACAAACTCAAGTAACATTGTATCCTCTCAAGTAATAAAGTAACAAATTCAAGTAACATTGTATCCTCTCAAGTAATAAAGTAACAAACTCAAGTAACAATGTATCCTCTCAAGTAATAAAGTAACAAACTCTAGTAGAATTTTATTCTCAAGTAACAAAGTAACAAACTCAAGTAACAATGTATCCACTCAAGTAACAAAGTAACAAACTCAAGTAACATTTTATCCTCTCAAGTAATAAAGTAACAAACTCAAGTAACATTTTATCCTCTCAAGTAATAAAGTACCAAACTCAAGTAACATTTTATCCTCTCAAGTAATAAAGTACCAAACTCAAGTAACATTGTACCAAATTTGGGTAACATTGTAACAAACTCAAGTTTCCTCTCAAGTACTTTACTCTACTTTCACTTTACAAAGTGAAACCATTTGTCTAAAAGTCACGAAGTAACAAACTCAAGTAACATTGCACCCACTCAAGTAACAAAAGAACAAACTCAAGTAACATTTAAATAACAAACTCAAGTAACATTGTATCCTCTCATGTAATAAAGTAACATTGTATCCTCTCATGTAATAAAGTAACATTGTATCCACTCAAGTAACAAAATAACAAACTCAAGTAACATTGTATCTACTCAAGTAACAAAAAAACAAACTCAAGTAACATTATTTCATCACAAGTAACAGAGTAAAAAACTCAAGTAACAATGGCCAAAAATCCATAATGAACTTTTTGCAGTAATGTAAATTTGACGCCGTTTACACTGACGACTAAAAGTGACTGAGGTGATCTGACCGAAGAGACTGGAACGATCATCTGAAGCGATTTTTAGACGCCAGAGCCATAATTCAGCAGATGTGTTGTGATTCTTTTGTGTTGCGTTGTGTGTCTGAAGGTTCGGTCCCTCACAGCGTGCCTCAGGTGCTGATCAACCGAGAGCCTCTTCCTCACCTCAACTTCGACGTGGAGCTGCTGGGCGACTGTGACGTCATCGTCAACGAGCTGTGCCGGCGTGTGGGCGGAGACTTCCAGCAGCTGTGCTTCAGCTCGCCGCCTCTCTGTGAGATCACGCAGAGGCCCGCCCCCGCCCAGGAGGAGGAGGAGCCTACGTCTTCATCACCAGCAGCAGCAGCCGCCGCCCCGGAAACACTTCCAGAGGCCGAGAGGACTGAGAATAATAATGATGAAGATGATGGCGGTGATGAGGGGGAGGAGCAAGCCAATGGGGGCGTGGTCAGGAGGCGTCTGCTCGGCTTGCGCCGACACTGCTGGAGGCGCCAGATCTGTAAAAGTCCCATCAGCAAGCGACTTGCGGGTAAAGACACCTCCATTTTTTCAAACGCCGTTCGTTTCGTAGAGTTGCCGTAATAACCCTAATATAAGCACCGCACAGATTTTTCAGGCTTAAATAAAAAAAACCTAAGTATTTTTTAAATTCCCTAGTACCTTCTTTTAAAAATACTTCTTTTACTTTTTTTCAAATGCCGTTCGTTTCGTAGAGTTACCATATTAACCCTAATATAAGCACCACACGGATTTTTCACGCTTGAATAAAAACCCAAGTATTTTTTAAATGCCCAAGTACCTTCTTTTAAAAATACTACTTTTACTTTTTTCAAATGCCGTTCGTTTCGTAGAGTTACCGTATTAATCCTAATATAAGCACCACACGGATTTTTCACGCTTGAGTAAAAATCCAAGTATTTTTTAAATGCCCAAGTACCTTCTTTTTAAAAATACTTTTACTTTTTTCAAATGCTGTTCATTTCGTAGAGTTGCCGTATTAACCCTAATATAAGCACCGCACAGATTTTCCACGCTTGAATAAAAAAACCCAAGTATTTTTTAAATGCCTCGTTACCTTCTTTTAAAAATACTTCTTTTACTTTTTTTCAAATGCCGTTCGTTTCGTAGAGTTGCCGTATTAACCCTAATATAAGCACCACACAGATTTTTCACGCTTGAATAAAAACCCAAGTATTTTTTAAATGCCCAAGTACCTTCTTTTAAAAATACATTTTTCAAATGCCGTTCATTTCGCAGAATTAACGTATTTAACTAAATACAAACCCTACGGATTTTTCAGGCTAAAAAAACAAAAACAAATACCTTCTTTTAAAAATACCACTTTTACTTTTTCTAAATACCTAATTTGCGACTCTTGTACATGAATAATAGACGGAGAAAAAAAAAAGATATTTGGAATACGTGGATATGTATTTTATAAATGTAGTAGAGTTTATTTCCAGTAGGTGGTGCTATGATTCCATTCACGTCAATTATACTTAATTTTTTATCACTAGTATTACTCTTAACTAGTATTAGTCATAAACACTTTAAACAATAGGAAGGCTTAAAATAATAACGTAAACGAAAGTAATAATAAACTGATAAATTTTAAAATAAATATTAAATTAGATTTATTTAAAGAATAATAAATGACATAACTCGTAATGCGCAACACTACATTAATACTTTTAATGTACTTCCTTTTGCGATTGCTCCTGACTCGAAATGTGGAAAAATGTGCGCTTATATTTGAACAAATATGTAAAATGGACGAATATAAGCCCACGTACCACTTATTTCCAAATGTAGTACAGTATATCTCCAGTAGGTGGTGCTATGATTCCACTTGCTATGTCCATATTTAAGAATATCCAAGCGTCTCACGTGGGTTGTACTTAATTATTTTTTAATCAAATAGATAATTTTATGAATTGTTGACATTTTATTTATTAAAAAGATGTACTTAATTTTTTTATTAATTAAAATTGGCAGTTAAAATTAATGTATAAATTTAAAAATAAAAATATTAAAAAACTTTAATTCATTCATATGCGAATTACGGCATTTTTAAAATTTCTGTTATTGAGCTAACAATCATGCCTCCGTAATTATTTAATTTAATTAATCATTTAAATGTAATTTATTAGAAAGAAAAGATGACATAAGTCAGAACGCGCAGCACCACATAAAGACAACATTTCCCTCTTTTTTTTGCGATTGCTCCTGACTAGAAACGTGGAAAAAATGTTTGCTTATATTTTAACGCATGTTTGAAATTGGTTCATTTAAATTCAATTTCATTTCATTTATATAGCGCTTTTCTTAGTCCGAGACCAACGCAAAGACGCTATGTGAAAAAGTCCTCAAAAAGAAAAATGACGATTCTTTATCACTTTTAAAAAAAAAATTGGGGGGAAAAAAAAAATACAGTCAGTTAAAAAGGAAAAATATGTCTATTGTTGTTCAGACTATGTGCTATGACCAGAAGAGCAAGCTAGATCGCAACACTGGCTAAGAAAAAAATAAAATAAAATTGGTGACCGCCCCCCCACCCCAAATTCGAGTTTTTGAAATGTAAATATTGTCCGAAAAAAAAATTCAAATTGGCCGAATATAAGCACCCCCCACGTTTTCGCACGTCTGAAATCGGAATGAAAATGTGTGCAATTTTTTTTTTTACAGAAAATTTTTTAACTTGTTTTTTTTTGTGTGTGACTTTGTTGTGTTTTCCAGCCAGTCAGTATTTATTTCAAGCACCGCAGCGTTATATCTTCCACGGGGCCGAGGTGTATTCCAGCTCGGAGGACGACACGTCGACGTCATGCGGCAGCTCGGCAGAACAGAGCGACGCAGAAGAAGACGAGGAAGAGGAGGAAGAGGAGGAAGAGACTGTAGCGGATGCCGAACACAAAGCCTCACATTCAGACACCTGATACACACTTTCATAGCGCTATTTAATGTCTCCTTTTCTCACTCGCTTTATTTAATGCCTCTTTTTCTATATTTTTGTACCTTTTTTTCCTACACGTGCTGTACCGTCTCGCATGTCTCCCACTTTGATAAAACTGCTGTCGGTTTTATTACCAGACTCCTTGTCTTTTATGTGCGCTGTTGGAATATGTGGAACTACACGTGACCTTTAATGACCTCATGCTTGACCTTTAAACCGAAACTCAATGTGTAGGCGTTGCACAGGAAGTTCAGCTTCTTTCTGGAACTCATCCAACTACAGACGTTTTAATTTCGTTTGTTTTTGTCGATGGGATTTTTTTTTTCATTGAGTGTATCATATTTCCGAATGAACTAAAATGTATATTGCTGCAATTAGCAGATGCTTCAGTTTTTTTTTTAAAACCGTTTTATTTCTGATAAATAGTAGGGTGGAAGGACCGCACGTCCTTTAAAATACAGCATCGTCCTGTATTTAAGAAATTGCACGTCCCAATTTCAATCAATAATGGGGACAGTTTTCAAATCCCGTATTTTTTACCTTTTGTTTTGAAATTCAAATTGTATTTGTCACATTATACAATTTATTTTGGTCGCGTCCCCCTTTAAACCTATGAAACCATTTCGCGCCCACCCACAAAAAAACAATTTACCTCAGACTACCAAATAATTTCACTACCATACATAATGAATTATTGCTTTTTTTAAACTTGCAGTGGGAAAAAAAAAACACCTAGATCTCTTGAAATGTGTCGTCTTAATTTTGTGTGCTTCATGCCGTCCGCTTCAAGCGTTTTAAGGCACAGGAAACACATGGTCTTTCCTCCTCACCAACAACATGAACAGGGAAGCTGAGAGTGAGATATGCTTGGTCATATTTTTTATGCATTTAACTTTTAAATTTACGTTTACATAACACTTTTAAAAGGTTTTTTTTTCTGCATTTAGCGTGCGCATGTCTGTAGGACTTTTTCTCTTCTTTTTTACAACCGGATCCATAATGGCGATGTGTCTTTCGTGAATGATTCGTTCGAAATACACACATTTTTATATGACTCGGGATGAACGAGTCTCCTCAGTGAACAATTCGTTTATCACGAGCCGAGCCGCGCAGACTCTGTAGCGGGAAGAATCATTCGCAACTTGTTCAAACGTACAGCGCCGCATTCAGTAAAACAATTAACAAATGACTGGAAAAGAATCGTTCACTTTACTGTTCGAGAGTTAAAGGAAGTTGTGTCATCCCACAGTCAGGTAACTCTTGAGACTCCTGTTTGTCTGTCTTAGTCGTGTGTTGTGCTAGTGACTTGTATTTTAGCCTCTTGTGGATGTGGATGTTCTCCAAAAGGAGTTCTTTTTTAAGAAGCCTGGACGAGTTCTGACGTTAAAACCAAATCGAATGGTTTTAAACATGAGCAACATCAGATTATGTTCTGAATTATGTATTTTCAATTATGTAATTCAGGGACAGAGGTTACGCAAGTTACCATACGTGAAATAAAGCACAGTGTGTGTGACAATAATAAACCATCAATAAAACCATGTCTACAACTGGAATCACAGTCAAATGAACGGCTAAAATCAAACTTCATCTCATTTAGCTTGGTGTTCACACGCTGTGTAATATGCAACGTTCTATATTTTTACATTAGAAATACCAGTAGGCTGTATGAAAAACTGTACTAGCTGATGTCTGTAGCTATCCTACGTATGTTCTGTTTCCATGTTCGGATGGTTGTTTCTGCAAAAAAGGACAAAATCTTTATCAATGTCAGCCTTTAAAATACATATATCGTGTTGGGTTTTCCGATGTTCTGGAGGCTTTCAAAATTATTATAAGTTGAAAGACATCTTCCGCGGCGGTCTTGCGATGTTTTCTCTCTCTGTGTCGAGAAGCGTCGCTTTCATCGTACGGATCCGTAATGACGCGGCGGCAGGAAACCAACGTGTGAGTACAACAACTAGTTTTAATCCAGTTCAAGTTCATTTGTATAGCGCTTTTCTTAGTATGAGACCGACGCAAAGACGCTATGTGAAAAAAAGTCTTTAAAAAGAGAAATGTCGATTCTTTATGAGTTTCAAAAATGGGGGGGTGGGGGGTATGGCTGTTGTTGTTCAGACTATGACCAGAAGAGTAAGCTAGATCACGACAGTGGCTAGGAAAAAAAATCCAAGCATCTTCATATCATTATCCGATTACATGCAAGTCATGGCATCATTATATACTGGTGCAAACATGCATTGTTGCAAAGAAAGTCCAATGACGAGAGAACTGCGGGTGGGAGTTGGTCACCTGGTCCAATGGCTGACGAGGGGGATCAGACAGCATGGTTTGAATTGTCCAATGACGAAAGAGCACGTGTAAGTCTTTCATCTGATCAATGGCCAAAGGCACGGAGGTGAATGTAAATATCTGCTTGGCACGTCTTTCCAGGTGTCCGGACCTTGCCGACGGCATTTCTAATTTTATGATTCTTACAGTAGAAACCCGGGAAAGAAACCCATCAAAGCATGAATGTAACACAATTAGAATAATAATAAAATATAAAGAGAATAAGATATAAATCCTTTCTCACATAAATACATAAAAGTGTAAATAATTTCTCGCATATCGTTAGAAAAATCAGTTGTAAAAAAAAGCTGTAAACAAGAAAGATTGAATGTGTTTCAATAACAGTTTTTTAATGTCCAGCGAAGAGACTTTTATGTTGAACTTTTGCCAAACTTTTATTTTGAACTGTCTCCTGAACTTTGGTTGTTTACATCCGGACACATGTTTGTTGTGCGGTCAGTTTTACGCCATGTCTCTGGCTTTTTTTCACCATTGGCCTGAGATCACTGTGGTCTCGGCTCCCACTCTAGTGCATGTCTTACTATTTTTACATTATTATTAGTGCTGTTGAACAATATTTATTTTTAAACTAGTTAATCGCACTTTCCCTGACAAAATTAATCACGTTTAATTGCAATTAAATGACTGAAGCTTGTAATATTGGATATTGAGGTGTATTAATATTAATGTAAACTCAACACTTGTTTAAATAGTTTAAAACAATTTGGTATAATTTGTGTTCAATTTGCAATGTATTGTCTTTGTTGTTTAACCCTCCGA
>MU204221.1:90939-103507 GCA_017309775.1 Paedocypris sp. Pulau Singkep
TTTTTAAACTAGTTAATCGCACTTTCCCTGACAAAATTAATCACGTTTAATTGCAATTAAATGACTGAAGCTTGTAATATTGGATATTGAGGTGTATTAATATTAATGTAAACTCAACACTTGTTTAAATAGTTTAAAACAATTTGGTATAATTTGTGTTCAATTTGCAATGTATTGTCTTTGTTGTTTAACCCTCCGAGGTCGGGTCGCAATTCTTTCCAAGATAAAACACAAAAAAAGTCAATTTTGGTCGTACACAGTGTTGTGCAAGTTACTTCAAAATTGTAATACATTACAAATTACTTATTACTGTTTGTAAAAAGTAATGTTACATTACAATATTACTCTCTCAGAAATGTAATATATTACATTACTTATGTATTACTTTTAAGTTACTTTCACCAAGTCGAAATTAACGTCCCTAAATAACAATATTTAGGTGACTCGTAACGAACAATAACGTCCCTTTTACTTGTACAGTAATTTGTTACATCCAGTAACAAATTATAATGACTATAATGACCATGGCCTGTCCAAGCAATAATACATAGTCTATAATTGTAGGGTGATCATATATATATATGATCATATATATATATGGCTGCATGAATTTGCATGCCACCTTTGACCCGTACCAGCTGGTATAAAAGGGCGGTGGCGTGCCACATGCAACTACCTTTCAGATGATTGAAGCCAGATCGTCGTTTCATCTCTGCAACCAACTAGATAAGGCTCTTCGTTGGAACTCTGCAGTAATCCAAGCTGGTTTTCGCTCCTCCGAAAAAACCCCGGAAGCAGCTGAAAACTCATTGTTACATCGGCGAAAAGTTTTTATCTGAGAAGCTCCTGAACGGTAGATACGTTTTTCTTTCTACGGATCCCGTTTGTAGATGGTGGCTGCTGGTGAGCGGGCACGGTTGCGTTTACTCTGTCTACTCTGTCCGCGAGGAGCTCCGTTTGTAAACAAACAAAATGGCGGCGCCGCGTAGTTAGCGGCCATGACACGTTAGCGGCCCTCGGCAGCCTGAAGCTCAGACGGGATGTGGAACTCTCCCGCCTCACGGCTAGGAGTCACCTGCCCCAAGTTCTCCCTAGTGGAGACTCCCGTCAGAGCGCCGGCCTCCCCAGATCCCGGTCTTGGGGATCCCACGGCTTCGTTGACCCCCTCAGACGGAACTTGATGGAATAGAGCGCCCTTCCTCGTCGGTCTCCCCGCTGCTAGGACTTGGAAGGCGGGCTTTACCACCCGTACTTCGTGGTCCCTGAGAAGACCGGCGGTATGCGTATATCAAGTAACTTGCACAACACTGGTGAGTTAAAGGTACATTTTGTTATTTTAGGATGTTAATTTCTACTTGGTGAAAATAACTCAAAAGTAATACATAAGTATGTAATGTAATACATTACATTTCTGAGTCAATATTATTGTAATGTAACTTATTACTTTTTACAAACAGTAATAAGTATTATGTAATGTATTAAAATTTTGATATAACATTTTCATAACTTGCACAACGTTGGTATCAGAGGCAACAAAGCAAGTAGTCCTGATAGAGCTCACTGTTCCCTGTGAAGACCGAATTGAGGAGGCTAACCAGCATAAGAGGGATAAATATGCTGAGCTGGTGGAAGAATGCAGGAGCAAGGACTGGAAAGCACGCAACAAATCAGTTGAGGTAGGGTGTCAAGGTTTTGCTGGTCACTCAGTGCATCGTACCCTCAAACTCCTGGGAATAAAAGATCAGCTGTGCAAACGAGCCATCAAGAACATCATTGAGGCGGCAGAGAAAGCCTCGAGATGGCTGTGGATATGAAGTGGGGAGCTGTGGAGCAGTAGGCCACTTGGACACCCTGATGTGTGAAAACCAGGCTAAATGAGATAAAGTGTGATTTTAGCCGTTCATTTGTGATTCCAGTTGTTGACATGGTTTTTGCAAGAGACCTGGTCATTGGCTCCCTCTAGTGGCAGTAGGGAGGCCAAGGATGCAATCAACTCCAGCTGATAAAGCTTGTGATCGGTACACCAGTGGGCACTTGTGCCTTCAGGGCTGCAAGGGGAGATCACGGGTGTCAGTTATTGACGGCACGTACACGTTGTTGAAGTCAGGTTCATGTCCAAGTTACTAGGCCGGAAAACCATACATCCTGATGGCTGGCCAGGCGCTCGAGAGACCGTCTCTGACCAATGGCGCATCCCTCAGTGAGAAGAACAGACAGCAATGAGAGCCAGAAAGAGTTCCATGCTCAGTTCCATGTGGAGAGGGGGCTCAGAAAGGACGCATGCTCAGACCCAGATTGCATAAGGTCGTGGCGGCCGCTATCAACCCCAACAGTCTCTGCCATACTTTCACCGGCAACCGCCATCCCTGTACAATCAAAGCCAGAGAGTTCTTGATTACCTTCACTCTGTTCTCCAACAGGCAAGCTCTCATCAAGCACATGTCCAACTCCGCACCTAGAAAGGGGATGAACTGGGTAGGCGTGAGCCAGCTCTTCTGCACGTTCACCGTCAGACCCAAGCTTCAGCTCACCGTCAGCTCCTTCTGCTGCAGCAGCGTCGAGTGAGACTGCGCCATAATGAGTCAGTCGTCCAAATAGTTGAAAATGCGGAAACCTCTAATTTTTAACGAACTCAGAGTCGTATCCATGCACAAGGAAATAATCCAAGGTGCCAGCGAGAGACTGAACGGCAGCACCTTGAATTGGAAAGCCCTTCCTTCGAAGGCAAACTAAGAATTTTCTGAGCCTGGGCACGATCTGAATTTTGTATTAAGCATCCATTAGATTGACTGAAATGAAAAAATCCTGCGGTTAAACAAACGCCAAGATCTGATCGTGCGCCTGACCAGTGCCTTGTTTAGCGGTGTCACATCTAAGATCGGCCTCATAGCGCCATCTGTCTTCGGAACAAAGAAACAATGGCTGTACAAACAGCTGAGCTGTTCCTAGTCCGGCACTGGCTCGATCACGTCCTTGGCTAGCAGCGAGGCAATTTTGTCCCGCAGCAGCGCCTTGTCTCGCTCTCCCCATCCAAAAGCAAGCGGCGGACCTCCGCCCTCATATCCACAAATTGAGCCACAGGTGGCGATGGGGCGCCACTGTAGGGTTTGTCGTCTTCTTAAGATGGATCTTATTACATCACAAAAAATAAGTCACAGCACTATCAAAGTCCAATATCTTTTATTTGATTGCAAAGAGAAAATCAGCTGAGTCAGTGGAGCAGCAGCGCGATGCGTGTAACTTCTCAGAGAAAAATCTGACTTCCTTGTACTTGGAAGGAAGAGCGGAGACACCCCACTGAGCGACTGGGCAGAGGTGCGCCGCCATCATGGGCTCAATGCGGGGTATACCACGGTAGCCCTTCTTTTTCTCCGCCTTCCACAGTTCTCGAATACACCTGCTGGTGCTACTTGGACACATCTTTAGTGATGAACCCGTGGTCATGGGGTGTTTCGAGTTTCAGATCATCAAACTCACTCACTCACACGGGCGACCCAGTCAGGGGTGGCTGTGTGGCAACGTTCTATATTTTTACATTAGAAATACCAGTAGGCTATATAAAAACTTTTCGAGCTGATGTTTGTAGCTATCCTATGCATGTTCTGTTTCCATGTTTGGATGGTTGATACCGCAAAAAATAATAAATATTGTAGCCAAAATCTTTATCAATGTCAGCCTTTAAAATTAGAAAAATCAGTTGTAAAAAAAGTTGTAAACAAGATAGATTGAAGATTTTTAATGTCCATGTCAAGATCCAAGCGTGAATACCTCCCGATTGGTTGTTTACATCTGGACACATGTTTGTTGTGCGGCCAAGTTTCTGTTTTTTTTTTTTTTCGGCTATCATGCCAGGTTTCTGTTTTGTATGCAGTTTTATGGAGGCATTTGTTTAATTAAACCAGGTAACTGTCGAGAACCCTGAGTTGTTCACACTGGCCTGAGATCACTGTGGTCTCGACTCCCACTGCAGTGCGTGTCTTATTATTCTGTAATAACAGGGGTAATAACCACACCACTCTCAACACAGGAGACTTTTATTTGATACAACATTTGAAGGCATGAAAGCGCTTTCAATCTAAGCTCCAGCTAATGGATCTTGGTTGAGCCTGTACAAGTAGTGAAAAGGATGATTTTACTGTTAATTACACTAGAGAAACAAAAGACTGGGGGGAAAAACATTGTAATCATAATAAAAACAAAGTAAAATAAAAATTACGAAGCAAAAAAGTGATGAAGCAACAAATAATGTCTATAATCACAACTCACCAAAGTTTCATATTAATGATATTTTATATTAGTGAAAGTCTCTACAGCAGTCGCAATTCTAATCCACAGACAGATCTAGTTCAGTCAGACGTGAGTTTGATCTCAGAGCTGAAGTCAGAACTGAAGAATAACGACTCAAACTGTGAAGAACAACGACACTCTTCAGTCTCTCAGTTCAAAAACTTCAAAATAATAAAAAACAAATCACTGACACTTCAAGACTGAAACTATTTTCAGCATCAACTGTAAATTTCAAAATGAAATTACTTTTTCCACATTTAAAACGTTTTTATGTTAGCTAATAAATAAAAAAATCAATGAAATGTTTTAGTGCAGCTGTCACGCCCACGCTCTTGTGAAGCCAAGACGAGCGTGAGCGACAATGGAACACAAACACAGGGGTAAGTGCACAGTGGGTTTAATGACAGACGGGCAACCAAACAAACAATGGAATACGAACACTGGGAGTTGACGACGAAGGAGACGAGGAAACAGTCCAGGGAACGAGGAAACAGTCCAGGGAACAAGGAAACAAGGGAACAGTTCAGGGAACGAGGAAACAAGGGAACAGTCCAGGGAACGAGGAAACGTAGAAACAATCCGGGGAACGAGGAAACAAAGGAGTCAGTCCAGGTACGTGGAGACGTTGTTGGACACGGGACAGATAACCCGGCACACCTATATACTGGTGGTGATTGGAATCGCCTCCAGCTGTGAGCGTGAGAACTGGGTCAGGGGGCGGAGCTGGGAACGATGACGACAGGGTGTGACAGCAGCTTCATAAAACCATTTGTATTTTCTAGAATAATTTAAACAATTGAAATTTTATTTTATATTTTATGCTTAATCTCATATGTGCATATTCTCTGAGAGCAGAATTACCTGAGTGTGTGTAGATTACAGTGAAAATCCTTCAGTGAATCAGAGAGAATCTTCACTCCAGAGACTCTCAGATTATTACCAAACACATCTAGTTCAGTCAGACGTGAGTTTGATCTCAGAGCTGAAGTCAGAGCAGAACGACCTTCTTCTGTCACTCCACAATGACTCAAACTGTGAAGAACAACGACACTCTTCAGTCTCTCAGTTCAGAAACTTCAAGATAATAAAGAACAAATCACTTTTTTCCACCTACAAAAAAATGCAGATTTTATTCCATTTCAAATTGTATACTCCTTTTTTTTAAATGTCTTTCTTTTTTTTAAGTTAAAAAATGTCTCGGTTACTAGTGTAACCTTGCTGTACCTCACTGTACCCTTCTACCCTCTTAGTCTCTATTTGTCTATTATCTTATGTCTACCGATCTTATGCACAGCGCCTTGCACTTTATTTTTCTTTTCTTTTTTCTTTTCTTCATTTACTGTCTTTCTTATTTACTGTTACACTGCTGCTTTGTACTGTTTAATTGCCCCTCGGGGACAAATAAAGTTTCTTTGACTTGGTTCCTTGAATTGTCAGGGAACAAGACGTCAGATCATGGCTGCATGACTTTGCCACCCTTGAACCGGACCCGGAAGTGTAAAAGGAACGCTCACGTCATGCATATTATCCTTTGCTGATTAATGCCTGTCAGGAAAACACAGACTTAAGCAGCTTGTACTGTTGTGGCATCGAACGGAACATCTCGTTCCCTGACAATTCAGCAACATCTCAGCGTGGAAGCCAGCTACGCTCTCTTCAAGCTTTTCTTGGAGAAACAAGAGAATAGTCTTGAGGCTGAAAAGCCATGAGAATGTTCCTCTGAAGAGTAACACTGGACAAAAACCTGATGATGTGTTGGTTCAAGGATCTCATATCTAATATGGGCCACATACTGCTGATCTTCTTGGGAACCACGAAGCATGGGTTGTAAAATCCACCTTATTGGCGCCTTTCATTAACACGAAACCCAAACAGCAAATACAACTGTCGTGCTCATCCGACGACGCCAGCCACTTACCGCAATCAGAAGATTTGCACAAACGGGATTTAATATTTAAAAAGACGCATCAACTGTTTTAAGAGGTCTGTTAGAACTCCAAAACATGGGAGTCTTCTGTGGATTATCAGGAGGAGCAGAAGACGTTGGGCATACAACAAGAGCCAACAAAGAGCTTTCAATGAGGATTGAAGAGCAAAACATACGACCAGCTTCAATCAGAAAAGATACTGTGCGTGACGCGCCCTTTCATCCTACCGGATACAGTTCAAACGTGACGTAGAGCTGAAGGGTCAAATCAAATCCATCCAATCTCCCGCCGTCAGTATCACTGACAGTCGTCAAAGTAACAATGACGATGAAAGGGAAAGTACATTTTATGGGCCCTCAAAGCATCTTGAAGTATTTAATTTGAACTATTGTGAGACTGCACACACATTGCAAAGTTGAGCCCTAAAATAAAAAAATGCTTCAGTGCAACCTCACAGAATAGTTTTTTTTCTTTCATTCATTAATGCTAAATTTAAAACAATTGAAATGTATTTTCATTTTATTTATTAAATGTTTTTTATGTTTGATCTGATATTTTTCCAATTTTTGAGATCAGAATTACCTGAGTTTGTGTAGATTACAGTGAAAATCCTTCAGTAAATCACAGAGAATCTTCACTCCAGAGTCTCTCAGATTCTCATTATAAGACAGATCTAGTTCAGTCAGACGTGAGTTTGATCTCAGAGCTGAAGTCAGAGCAGAACAACCTTCTTCTGTCACTCCACAATCACTCAAACTGTGAAGAACAATGACACTCTTCAGTCTCTCAGTTCAGAAACATCAAGATAATAAAGAACAAATCACTGACACTTTATTTTGTATTTTATTCAATTTCACACTGTAATTTTCTTTTCATTTCTTTACAGTGGTACTCTGACTTACAAATCTCTTAACTAGCAAATACTTTGATTTCGAAACACGTAATTTTGAAATTTATTTGAAAGAATCGTTTTATTACCGCTAGAATGCAGGGAGATGAGCGTCTAGACGTGTTAAAAAAAACATTTGTTTAATCTTCACGCACGTCAAATAGACCAAAAAACGGCAAAAACCCTGATTAGTTTCAGAGATCTTGCTTTAAAAATATGAAGTAAGCGTCAGAGTGGTGACAAACAGAACCGCTGTTCAGAAAGACGGAGGTAGAGACACGAGGCTTCTGCTTGTTCTGTTTTAACAAACTCCCCTGCTCAGAGGAAACTAACTTAGTGCAGGATTCTCGCTGCGTGTTAAGACTCTATATTGTCCGTGCGGAACATTCTGATGACGTCAGCGTCGTGTCTGCACTGAAACGGCTCTCGGCACAAATTAATTTCATAAAGTCGGAGTGACACTGTATTTATTTTTTAAGTTAAAAAAAAAAGTTTACTTATGGCATTAAAATTTACATATTGTGTGCTGCCAATAAGTCTTGAAATATTTATTTTAACTGTAAAATTGCGCTGAAGTTTTTTGCCTTTGTGCAACTTGACAGATATTTTATTTTTCATTTAACAATGGTTGATTTTAAAACAATTGAATTTTATATCAATTTATTTGGATTTTTTAAAGCTTTATCAGAATTATTTCCATTTTCTGAGAGCAGAATTACCTGAGTTTGTGTAGATTACAGTCAGAATCTTTCAATAAATCAGAGAGAATCTTCACTCCAGAGTCTCTCAGATTATTATAAGACAGATTTAGTTCAGTCAGACGTGAGTTTGATCTCAGAGCTGAAGTCAGAGCAGAACAACCTTCTTCTGTCACTCCACAACATCTCAAACTGTGAAGAACAACGACACTCTTCAGTCTCTCAGTTCAGAAACATCAAGATAATAAAGAACAAATCACTGACACTTCAAGACTGAAACTATTGTCAGCTTCATCTGGAACTAAAACTGTAAATCCATTAAATGTAAAATAAAAAAAAATAATCTAGTGCCTTTGAGTATCACGAAATGTTTATTTTAAACTATTGTGAGATTGCTCTAAAACTTTGCCTTTAAATAAAATAAAATGTTTAAGTGTTTACTTTCCAAATAAAATAATGATCTTTCAGACAATAAAACTAAATCTAACAAAATTGAAAATTCTGAATCACTTTGTTTTATTTATTAAATGTCTTTTTTTATTTATTAAATTATTCTGATATTTCTGAGAGCAGAATTACCTGAGTATGTGTAGATTACAGTGAGAATCCTTCAGTGAATCAGAGAGAATCTTTACTCCAGAGTCTCTCAGATTATTACCAGTCAGATCTAGTTCAGTCAGACGTGAGTTTGATTTCAGAGCTGAAGTCAGAGCATAACAACCTTCTTCTGTCACTCTACACCATCTCAAACTGTGAAGAACAACGACACTCTTCAGTCTCTCAGTTCACAAACATCAAGATAATAAACAACAAATTGTAACTCTTATTTTAAAGGGAAAGAAAATTGTGTAACCAATTAATGTATCTCTCTGAAGATTTATCCCCCCCCCCCCAAAAAAAGAAAGTCACAATCAATTACATTCAGTCACATGAAATGTGTTACGATCCGGGACGGGTGAAGATGACGAGATGAAGAGCCAGGGATCGAAGTGACATAAAACGGACATTTAATGACGAAAACAGGACTTAAACTTACAGAAGACTCAGGTACAAGACGAAGTGCAACGTTAATGACTGACAAAGAACGAAGGCACCGGTGAAGACTTAAATAACAAGACAGATGATGAACAGGTGGAACTGATAACAGATGAGGATGACACACCAGACGTGAACAGAAACACGGGAACATGGGGAGTGTAGTCCATCATTGCAACAGTAGCTCCCCCCTTTCCTAGGCGGCTCCCGACGCCGTAGATGACATCCAGCGAGTGCCAGGCTGCAGGATCCGAGTCTGGCCATGGAGGGCCAAAACCGAACCCGAAGGGTCCAACAGCTGGCACTCCTCGACGTGGAACAGCAGAGGGGGGAGGAGGTGCGATGAAGGACCGATGAAGGCGCTGAGGGAGTGAAGACCGGGGTGGAGCAAGAAGGCAGGAGCACCGACTCGCAGATGGAGGAGCGGATAACGCCTGCGATCTCCGAGGGCTGAGTGGAGGAAGTCGAGCCGACCAGACGATGGAGCCCAACGACGTCCACGGATGGACCTGGAGTGGTGTGACAGAAGATGACAGTCTGAGGATGAGGGTGAAGGGTCCACAGGCCTAAGAGGAGGAGACCAAGCCCCAGCGACGCATAGATGTTTCATTGCGGGTGGGGGGGTGGGATCTCACAGCCTCCTAGGCGGGAGATTCAGACGGTAGCCTCGGGGTGATGAAGACAGTGAAGACCACGAAGAAGACGACGATGATGAAGACGACGAAGATGATGAAGATGATGAAGATGAGGTGATGCGCCAGGTGGTGAGAGTAGGAGGTGAAGCTGCAGGGTCTTCAGGAACCAGAGACAGAATCCAGTCCCCGGACTGAGCAGAATGCAAATGTTCCAGAGCAGGGACGGTGGAGGGGAAACCCTAGGCTCCTGAGTGGAAAACTCCCAAACCAGCACTAGGGTCCTGAAGAAGGGCCGGCACGGAATCCGGCGAGAAGAAGATCCGAAGCGGAATTCGGCGGGAAGGGAATATGCGCACCTGGAACACGCAATCCCACACGTGCTGCGGCAGAGTCCATCAGATCCGGAGTCGCGGAAGTGATCGACAACCAGTCCGAATTCGCAAAGGGCGTCCGGCATCTGTCCGACAGTACGCTGCCGATAACAGCAGGTGCAGCAGAACGTGCACTGTCCTCACTCGCGGCAGCCGCGTCCCACAGATCTCCGCGACCGCGGCGGCGGCCGGTGTAGAAACCGTGTTTGCTGCGGCGTCCGGCATCTGTCCAACGGTGCGCTGGCCACGTACGTGAGCGCAGTTATGTGCACGTCGTCTCCTAATCCCACGGCTGTAGCGGTCAGTCATTCTGTTACGATCCGGGACGGGTGAAGGTGACGAGATGAAGAGCCAGGGATCGAAGTGACATAAAACGGACATTTAATGACGAAAACAGGACTTAAACTTACAGAAGACTCAGGTACAAGACGAAGTGCAACGTTAATGACTGACCAAGAACGAAGGCACCGGTGAAGACTTAAATAACAAGACAGATGATGAACAGGTGGAACTGATAACAGATGAGGATGACACACCAGACGTGAACAGAAACACGGGAACATGGGGAGTGTAGTCCATCATTGCAACAAAATGTACATTCAACTTAGTTTTTCGATGCACCGAAACGAACAAAAAGGTGCATCGTAGAAACATCAAAATAATAAAGAACAAATCACTGACACTTCAAGACTGAAACTATTGTCAGCTTCATCTGGAACTACAACGGTAAATCCATTAAATGTAAAATAAAAAAATAATCTAGTGCCTTTGAGTATCACGAATTGTTTATTTTAAACTATTGTGAGATTGCGCTAAAACTTTGCCTTTAAATAAAATAAAATGTTTAAGTGTTTACTTTCCAAATAAAATAATGATCTTTCAGACAATAAAACTAAATCTAACAATTGAAAATTCTGAATCACTTTGTTTTATTTATTAAATGTCTTTTTATTAAATTTATTAAATTATTCTTTTCTGATATTAGAGAAATTTCTGAGAGCAGAATTACCTGAGTTTGTGTAGATTACAGTGAGAATCCTTCAGTGAATCAGAGAGAATCTTCACTCCAGAGTCTCTCAGATTCTCATTCCAGGACAGATCTAGTTCAGTCAGACGTGAGTTTGATCTCAGAGCTGAAGTCAGAGCAGAACAACCTTCTGCTGTCACTCCACAATCATTCAAACTGTGAAGAACAACGACACTCTTCAGTCTCTCAGTTCACAAACATCAAGATAATAAACAACAAATTGTAACTCTTATTTTAAAGGGAAAGAAAATTGTGTAACCAATTAATGCATCTCTGTGAAGATTTATCCCCCCCCAAAAAAAGAAAGTCACAATCAATTACAATCAGTCACATGAAATGTACAATTAACTTAGTTCTTCGATGCACCGAAACGAACATATAGTGCGAACTCGGAAGGATGAAAAACGTCCACGCGAAGTCCGGGAAAAACAATCTGTCCGAGAAAACATTGTGAAGACGAAGAAAACGAGTAGTCTGTTGTGAGAAGGAAATCCCTAGTGTTCTAGTGAAACGAAATGGTTCTGGCATAAATAAAAATGTAAAAACATATGGATGACAAACAATTTGCGAACCGGGATCTTGTGGCAAGTTTGGAATTCACCATGCGTGCACAACGAGTGACGTACGGTACGTAACCGTTAAACATATATGAGGGCGATACATATATGAACATAACCATACATTTGAAGATTTAACAATCATATATTAACATCGTGACAAGAATCACATAAACACTTGACGGAAACTGCCAAACGTCCTCTCATCCATTATAATATCAACAAATCGACATCTATGAAAAATATGCATCACAGAAAAAATCATCAAACTCACCTAGTAAAACGAAATGGTTCTGCCATAAATAAAAATGTAAAAACAGGTGGATGACAAACACTTTGCGAACCGCGGTCTTCCGGCAAGTTTCAAAATCATTCATTCATGTAATAATGAATACACTTAAAAGGGAAAAAAAATATATGCCCGAACATTTGTTAAAAAACTCACACACACAAAAAAACATTGTGCCAAAAACACGTTCAAATTTTAAAGTAAAAGTGCACTGCCCCCAAACTTTGAAGGGGTTATAAAATCACTGACACGTCAAGACTTTCCATGATTTTCAGCTTCAAATGACAGTAAAACTCACCAACTAAAGGAAGGGTCCGGCATGAAAGTTAAATAATGGACTTCTGTGCAATTTCCAAGTTGTTCAAATGTGTTATTATTGTTATTATTGTTAGCAATTCTGTAGATTAATAAACAAACTAACAAAAACAAATGTATTATAAATGTCAAAATAAAGAGTTTCAGGTTAATAATTGTGAGTGTGACTTACTCAGCGGACGAAGATTCTCTAATGACGGGAAGAAGATTCTGAAGAACTCTGTCTGCTGTTTCTCCACTTCTGATGAATTCTTCTAGTCTAAAAACCTCCATCTTCTGCTTGACGTCAGCTACACAAACACCGAAGCTGAACACTGTTGTTTGCGGTCGCAGGACAGAAGTCAAAGTCAAAGTCAAAGTCAGCTTTATTGTCAATTTTGCCATATGTACAGTGCATACATACAGAAAATCGAAATTTCGTTCCTCTCAGTCCCTAGATACAACAGATACAAACAGATGACATTTCAACATAAAACTTACAAGTACTAAAAGTAAGGTGTCGTAGTAATAAAGTGACGTTTGCTTTGCATTCCTATG
>MU204221.1:103607-134377 GCA_017309775.1 Paedocypris sp. Pulau Singkep
TCTGTAGTATTGTGATGGGTAGCAGCCTGTTTGAATATGTCCCAGTCAGTGGTGTCGAAGCAGTCTTGGAGTGCCTCTGACGACCCTTCTGGCCACACCTGAATCTGCTTCCGAACCGGTCTGGTGACTTTGACGACCGGCCTGTATGCTGGCATTAGCATGACAGTGATGTGGTCTGAAGCTCCTAGGTGGGGGAGGGGGAGAGCTTTGTAAGAAGCGTTTCCGCTCAGAGAAACACGGGAACTGGATCAGCCAGAGAACAAGAGCTTTTATTAGCGGAACAGAGCGGAGACGTGGTAACTAACGTGGTAACTAAAGCAGGTAACTAACTCAACATTACACAAACACAGAGCCGCCCGAGGCATTGTTTGTTTGTTTGTTTGTTTATTATGATGTGTGCAGTGCGTTATGGTGATGTTTGTTTATTTATTTGTTTGGATTTGTTGTTGCTGTTGTGACGTGAAATTTCCCCGCTGTGGGACTAATAAAGGATTTTTCAATTCAATTCAATTCAATTCAATACACTGGTGTGTGGGGTCCCGCGTGAACCAGAGGGTCCCCAAGAGTACATTAATTATATCGGAGATGTTTTCATTTTAAATATTATTTTATATGCCGGACGTCATTAAGCGGGCGAAAGTTAGAAAGCTTTTAGGAGCCAGCGGGCATCATAAACACCGCTTTTCCGAGCATTCGACACCCCTCCTCTTGTTAACAATGTGGCACAATCCATCTGCTGCGCGTCTGGTCGAAATATGAAAGTTAGAAAGAGAGAGAGAGAGCGATTCCAGTTTGTTGTTCTGTTTCTGAGCTCTTTCTTCTTGAAAACGCTGCTTGCTTGCGTTTTTCGCGTTTGCTTGAGATTAAACCATTTGCAACTAAAATAATTGTTATCTTAATCTATGGTTCTTTGACTGAATACTGTCATAATTCGATTAAAATAATTAATGTAATGTAATGTAATTAAACCAATACAATATTCATTTATAAATTATTATTACAAAAAATGCCAAAAAATACTTGGAATTACATGAGTTGGTTAATACTGTACAGCCGCTATAGGGACAGTATCTAAATTCGGTTCTGCATTTGGGTTTTTGCAAAAATCTGCTTTAAAACAAAGCAAATTCGTTTAGACAGTTAAATGTCTAATAAAGCTGTTTACATTTTATTGTTTTGCTCTGATTAAAGCAGTTTTGCAAGTCCTTTAAAACAATAACCATTTTGTAGAGGGGGGTAATAATTTTGTCCTCAACTGTGTATGTATAATATTTTACTTTACCTTACTTTACATTGACAGTCATTGTCATTTTAATAAATATCATATTAGTATTGAAATCCATTATTCCATGAGAAAACAACAAGCGGAAGAATTAACTGAACACATCTTTTCTGGACTGTAGGTGATAATCTTGTGGGTCAAAAAAAGGTGCTGGCTCGGCTGTTATAAGCTACTTTTGTCATAATCCAAAACCTTCAGACTTCACTCTACTGCAGGAGAGACGCCTGATGTGACCCGCATAGTTGCTGCTGCTTCAGAGGATCTCAAAAGGTGCCTTAAAAATGTACTTGATTGTTGTTGTTGTTATTATTATTATCATTCTTATTATTTATCACCATTATTATTATGTGCTTTTGTTCCAAGCAAATTCTGGCCCTGCACAAACACTTCAGTTTGTCCTCGTCAGGTTGTCACGGAGATTCCCTGGTTGTCAAACATGAAATTATTAACGCAATGATGTGAAATATTCCACAATAAAGAACAATGCTGAAATAAACCACATTAAATTCAATAATGTGGTTGTGATTGAACAGTGAGGAACACACAGAAGGTGAAACATACACGTGTTAACGAAACACACAGTCTCCTACTCCAGAAAGACTTTCTTACAACCGTGAAGAAGAAGTCTTACCATCATCACCGGATAGTTTCATCCCTTTGGTTTCTGGGAAAAAGAGCTGCAGAAGATCCAGAAGACTGATCCGTCTGTCATTCATCAGGTTCTGAGCATTTGAGCATTTTGAGCGTTTGTAAGGCGCTTTTCACAGTTTTAACTGTCACGTGTGAATATGTAAGGGAATTGTTGCTTTTTATTCCTTTGATTGTCTGGTTGTTGGTGTTAAGTAAATGGCTGTGATTATCACTATGACAAAGACCAGTGGGAAAGCACATATGCGACAGGTTGATTCCTCTGAAAGGATGAGGAAACTAGTGATGTGTCATTTGCGAACGAGTCGACTCTAAGAGCCGATGCTTTGCCGCGAGCGATAGGAGCCGATGCTCCAGTGGCTCTTGGTCAGTTCTGCTGAGAATCCGTGCACAGAAGAGCCAGACTATTTTTATGGGCGCACAATTCGGCCAATCATGTCCAAGAACCAATTAGACTCATACCGAGAGACTAACCATGCGAAAGAATTTCTCGGTTGTATCATTTTCCTACATGTGCATGCGAATCATGTCAGGTTCTTACTTCTTAGCGGTCCCACCAAATTCAGATAGACTTATATGAGGTCGTTTATTAACATATTTATACTGAATTGAGTTGATGCACAAGTTCTCGCTGTTAAAGCTGTTAAATTGTGTGGAACTTGTTTATTTTTGTTGTTTTTTGTCATCTTTGATACAATACATTTTGAGTTTAGAGTCGAGTGCAGCACTCGACCAACGAGCTTCCCCGGGGCTCACAGCCTACGAGCCGTGACAAACCGGTGTTCTGAAAATTCTTCTTACAGCTCAGAAGTTCCTACACTTACTTCACTGTTCAGCTGTTCACGTCAAAACTGAATACTAATATAAATAAGTAAAACATATTGTAACATGTTTTGAATATAGTGTGTACTGTTATAAGTGTCCATGTTCATTTAGTGCATTTATCGCGCAGCGCAAAAGGGTAGGAACAGCTGAGAAGTGACGTTTCATTAGCGCGCATGCGCAACTTGCACTTGTGACGTATGTTCTAACGCGCATGTTACAATATATTGTACTTATTTATATTAGTATTCAGTTTTGACGTGTTTTAACGCGCTTGCGCAGCGAGCTAGCTAGGAACAGCTGAGCAGTGACGTCAGTGTAGGAACTTCTGAGCTGTAGGAAGAATTTACAGAACACCGGCAGCAGCAACAATCATGACCGGCTCCAGGTGTTACTAGGAGCCTTTAAATACGGTGGCAATTGATTTATTTGGCCACCGCCCCAAATCACAGGGAGTTAACATCCTCACCTTGCATACATGAAGTATCTGATGCCGTGTGAAGAGGAAGTATTATTATCCCCTGTGCAGCGACCCAGCGTTTTGATTGTGTCTGTTTCTTGGATTTTTTTTACGCCTTGTCCGTGTTCGCTATCACCCAGGAGCTAAGAAGGAGAAGACGACTAAGCCGTGCTGGAGCACAATGTCGGGTCTAAAAAGAGACGCTACAGACCAACCCTTCCATCTATTGTAATGGGAAACATGAGATCTCTTTCCAACAAGATGGACGAACTAATTGCTCTTACTCAGCATCATCAGGATTTTTGGGAAAGTGTTTACGGAGTTATGGCTAACTGAACTCACACAGGACACAGCTTTTACTCTGGATAGATTTCAACTAGTGTGGGCGGACAGAACCGTTGAGAGCAGTAAGCGGAAAGGTGGAGAACTTGCAATTTTTGTGAACAACAGATGATGTAAACCTGATCACATTACTATTAAAGAACAGATCTGCTGTAGATCTGACAATCTGACATTGAGCTGGTAGAAATTAGCATGACGCCGTACTATCTGGCCATGCCGATCTGGAAATACAAGTTTCCGGAACACATAATGGTCACGTTGCTCCGCCCAGAAATAGTCTTGGTATCAAAGGCAACAAAGCAAGTAGTCCTGATAGAGCTCACTGTTCCCTGTGAAGACCAATTTGAGAAGGCTAACCAGCATAAGAGGGCTAAACATGCTGAGCTTTACTTTTACTTTACAGTCATTTGGCAGACTGCAAGGGCTGGAAAGCACGCAACAAATCAGTTGAGGTAGGGTGTCAAGGTTTTGCTGTTCACTCAGTGCATCGTACCCTCAAACTCCTGGGAATAAAAGGTCAGCTGTGCAAACGAGCCATCAAGAACATCATTGAGGCGGCAGAGAAAGCCTCGAGATGGCTGTGGATATGAAGGGGGGAGCTGTGGAGCAGTAGGCCACTTGACATCCTGATCATCCCTGACTGGGTCGCTTGTGTGAGTGTGTCTGATGATCTGTGAACCAAAACACCCCATGACCACGGGTACATCACTGAAGATGTGTCCAAGTAGCACCAGCAGGCGTACCGTGTACAAAGGAGAGCTACCGTGGTATACCCCGCATTGAGCCCATGATGGCGGCGCACCTCTGCATCGGCACTCAGTGGGGTGTCTCCGCTCTTCCTTATAAGCCCTACTGCATCACGGGGGCAATTGCAGCTTATGAGACTGTGGTTTGGTCGCGCCCCATCGCCCCCTGTGGCTCAATTTGGCGGATATGAGGGCGGAGGTCCGCCGCTCGCTTTGGACGTGGTGGTGGCTCTCATCGATGGATGCTCTGAGGAGGATACAAGCTCGAAAGCCTTCGGTTGAGTGTTCCACAGGCGGGAACCGTGCCAGCAGAGGAGACACAGCGATGAGAGCATCGCCAGGGGAAGACGAAGCAACAGGAGACGCTGCTGCGGGACAAAATTGCCTCGCTGCTAGCCAAGGACGCGATCGAGCCAGTGCCAGACTTGGAACAGCTCAGCTGTTTGTACAGCCGTTGTTTCCTCATTCTGAAGAGAAATGACGCTTTGAGGCCAATCTTAGATCTGACACGGCTGAACAAGGCACTGGTCAGATTTTTTCATTTTAGTCAATCTAAAGGATGCAAGATTATTGTACCATCCTTAATTATGATTGAACAGTGGGAAACACACAGAAGGTAACGCAACACACAGTCTCCTACTCCAGACTTTCTCACAACTGTGAAGAAGAATTCCTACCATCATCACCGGATAGTTTCATCCCTTCGTGTCAAAAGTTTCTGTATTTCTGTTATTGAGCGAATAAAAGCTTATACTGTAGCACGTCTGCCTACTTGCCATTGTTTAACATTATATAGACGCACACACACCGCTACATAAAGACCACGTGTTTCAGCTTATTTGTGATTGTTCCTGACGTGAAATACGGAAAAATGGGGGTTTATGTTCACGCGCATATTTGAAATCGCCGATAATAAGCACCCTGCCTGTTTTTGAGCGGCGAAAATTTGTGTGGTTACATTTGCGTAAATACGGTAATACCTTGGTATGTGTATTTTTAAATTGTTAATTTGTGATTTTATTTATTTCATACATTGCTTTTCCATCAAATTTATTTGTAGATCAATTTGTAGTGTTATGGGTTATTTTATTGCTGTCAGATAACCTGATGTTCATGGTCGAAACTTTAAAACAAAAACACATCGAATTGTGATCTTTATTGACAGCAAAAAAAAATAAATTGGTGATTCTCGTTTCATCCAGAGTGCAACACAGCGTCTCGCAGCATCATCATTACACACACTATAACCCAAGCGATGGCTTGACTAGATAGCAAGAGAACTATTGCCACGTCGCTCCAGGTCCATTCAGATTTCACTTTCCGCTGATCAGCCGCTGAAACAAAAAATACATCGTTGGAACATGAGCTTACATTTGCTTGAAGACGTAACTCTTTTTGCCGAAAAAGAACAATGAACAATGAATTATTTGGCAGAATAGTTGGCGGATTTTTCGGCATTAGGTGTTTTTTGACCTTGCTGAATGATTGAAAAGCCACACACACACACACACACAGACACACACGTTGGTTTCGTTTGCATGAGTGTGTGAGAGAGTTTTAGAGCTGCAACGAATAGTCAACGTAGTCGACGTCATCGATTACGTAAATACGTTGCCGCAGAAAAAGGCATGTCAATCCGTCGCATTTTCCATGTGAAAAAAGAAATTATTTCAGCTTTGTGCTTTCGTTTTAGCTGTTGATGTTCAAAAAATAAATGATCAAATGTGTTTCCTTAAATCGGTTAAAAAGTAAATAAATAAAAAACTCAAGCCACACCTCTGAGTTTGTAGACATGATAACTATTTTGCAGTACAATTTTGTGTGGTTTAATTGTTTTCAGATGGACAATTTATTTTGCACATTAATATTCAAAGTAAATATTACTGAATACATTTTTCACTTATTTTGTGTTAAGGACATATAAGGCCTTTTTATTGTGTAATTTGTATGTCTTTACTTTGGCCTAAATTTAGTTTTTGTAAGGGATATTGAAACATACTATGTGGTTATGTACAAGCTTTAGTTTTTAAGTAACTTTGATTTTGACCTAATTTAAATTCACAGGGGGCGGGGTTATCTTTAATCAGTTTGGCCTTTGTTTTTAAAACATAAGACAGTGTTAATTAAAAAGAAAATAGCATGTTTATTAAATTTTTATGAACAAATAACCGTAAAAAAATAATTGTAGATTAATTGGAAATAAATAAAATAATCTATAGATTAATCGATAAGAAAATAATCGCTAGCTGCAGCCCTGAATTCAGTCTGATGTTGGTTTGTTTTTCCATTTGCTTACCGTGACAGTCACTGATGTCTGACGTGACGCCGTTTTTAACCTTTTGTTCATTCTCCGCTCTGCAAAACAACAAGAAATAACAAAAAAATTAGAGCGCATCATAATTACTAGTACACAAATACGCTTGTTCAGAACATTTCAGCAGAACGATTTGTCTAATTGAACCAAAATTTTAAAATGAAAAAACAAAGGCTTAAAACCACGTGTCTACGTTATGTATCTATTAGTGCTGTCAAAGTTAACGTGTTGACGCACGCGATTCATTTTAAATGCTTAATTGCGTCAATTGTTTTTAAACGCCGTTAATCACGGTTGCCGTTTTTTTTTTTCACTTTCGGTTTGGCGACGTGCAATGAATAGAACCAGAGAGCCATGCTCGTGTCACCAGGTGCGGCTCATTAGGATCAGCAGCGGACAGAGAACGAACTGTAACTTAATAAATACTTATCACTTTAACATGAAACATGTCTACATAAAGCTTAGAATGTCTGTTTTTAAATATAAGTGCAAGTAAATACAGTGTTGTCTGTTTATCTAATCTCTATGACTCTAAAGCAGCGGCTTGTTGAACAGAGATTTGATCCGACCGAGAATTCTGACCAGCAAGTTATTTGCAGTTGAAAAGGAACTGCGTCTGTAAAAAGAGAAAAGCAGGTCGAGTCACGGTTTATTCAAGAACGTTCAAAACAACAATTTGTTAAAATTTTAAATTAAATTTTAAATTAACTTTGACAGCAGTTTTATTGACCAAACCTTTGTACTACGAGTAACGGCCTGAACCTGCGATATTGTGACAGATTATAGTTTTCACAGATTTGTCCTAGGCAACAGTCCTAGGCGTGTTCGGCAAAAAAAACGGTCATGAAGATGATATTGCTGATGAGGACCGACCTCACAGTAGCATCGATGCGCTCACAGCCTCCGTGTGAAGTCCAGCTGCAGTAGGGGTCTCTAGATCCAACGCACCTGGGAAAACAGAAGCATTCCGTGTTGGCGTTCACTTGTCGGAAAATATCCACTTGTCAAGATGTGAACGTACTTTTGACAGGATCCGTGTCGCTCGCAGTGGCTGAGTGGGAGTGTGACCACGCAGCCGGAGAAGCCCACAAACAGTGTGTGTGTGTCTTTCTCCAGGCGGAGAGAAATAATTTTGCGGTCGTCTTCTTCGCCGGAGAAGCACCTGGGAGAAAGGCACAATCAAGACAAGTCGGGTCATCAGAAATCGCGAAGTGAACAGCTGAAAAAGAGCAGAATAATGTTTCGACTTCTGAAGAGTAGAGTGCAGAGGTGTAAAGAGTACCAGACTGCCATACTTGAGTAAAAGTACAGAGAGTTATTATACAAAACGACATTTGAAAATGACAAGTAACATGTCACCAATTTCAAATACTCAAAGTAGCAAAGTACTTGAGTATTTTACTCTCAACTGAATTTAGGCACCGGAAAAATAGCAAGAGATGTGAAAACAAACTATTCATGAGCTTTTGTTTTCTAACACAAGCGAAATTTAACACCTCAATGTTTTCAAAACGAAACAATGTTCAACAACAGAACAATGTTAAGCAAAGAACACCGACGAAGGACGAGCGTCTATTCAAATGTAGCGGAGTAGAGAGAACAGATACTCAATCACAAATGATGTCAAGTAGAGAGTAGAAGTTGCTTTTTTTTTTTACATACCCACAAGTACAAAGTAGCAAAAAACACAAGTAGCAAAGTCCCTTTACTAAGGTCCTTTACACCTCTGGTAGAGTGTTTATTGTTCCTGTTTGATTACTGATGTTAAAGATGCGTAAAAAAAGCCAACGTTTGAACGCAGCCTCCACCAATATAAACTTTAGTTTGGCTCGTAGCGAAGCAGTCGAACTAACAGAGATTGCTCGTGTGAGGAATCTATAGACTCATGAAGCTAAACGCCTTCTGATTGGCTGAATAGTCATGAGTTTTTCCTCAAAATGTAAAGTCTAGCTTTTTGCTAGCGTGAAAAAAAGGAATCGATACTTTGAAACCAAAAGGTCGAAACCTTTGAGTCACTACTTTATTACGTAGCGATTGATACCAATTGAAATAAAAAAAACGTGCAATATATTACAACAATTACATTTACTGTAAGTAGTTTCTCAGAGCTTACTTTTTAAGGAGAACATACTTCTTGTTTTTAAGTAGAACAAAAATCTTGAAAAATCCAGCCTGACGTTAATTTAACAATCATTAGTGGTTTGTGCTTTCTAATAAAACCCAAATTTTCTAAAATTTTTCAATTGTTGATGGTTTGAATGCTAAAGACTTGATTAGCAGAAGAACAATATTTTCATTTCTTTCCTCACATGGATTCCACTCATTGGATAATCTTTTTAAGACCTTTAACAACCAGGAAGCAACAGCTTCACACGGTCAGAAATTTTAACAGAGTGAAATTCACCTCAACCTCACTCTGAAGAGGAGAAGACACATTGATGGTGAGACAATTATTCACATTAATCAAACATATAGTGTCATCTTTTAAGATAAATCGCTTCAATTTATCCTTGTTGTAATGTAACAGTTAATGTAAAAATGTATGTGTTTTATTTTAAAGTTTATAAAGAGTTAAAGAACGGCAAGCAACACATGCAAGTTTCTCATTGGCTCTACCAAGAAACAAGCTCATCTGATGATTTGGAGCTGCTGATTCTCTTTCCTTTAAATTAAGCACTTTCACTTTTTGAACGTTTTTCACAGTGTACACTAGATGCTTCCACTGTATGCATTCATCCCAGCTAAGCATCACTCAAACGTTCCTACAACAACAACTACAGGAACATCAGTGGTGAATCCAAAATCCGCACCAAATATGTTTTTTTTCTACAAGATTCGGAGACGTTTTGTAGTGAGGACGTGCTTGGATTGGCTGAAGACGTCGACCTCGTCCAGCAGGACGCTGTCGTTCAAGGACACTAGAACTGTCAGGACAATTCCAGCCTCGGTGCCGATGAAGAGCACGGTGTCGTTCCCATGGCGTCCGGCGCTGTCGTCCACCACAATCGCCGTCACCTTGTGCCTACAAGACAAAGACACGTGGAGACGCTTTACCAGAGGCGCGAAACCAGACTGAATCTCACTCTTGCCAACGGTCAATTTTCCAATGCCAATACACCTGAAACGCATTTGGACTGTGTGGAACTTTCTTGCTATGAGGCGGCAGCACTACCCACTGCTCCATGTGTCCTCGAAAGGTAACTTCTACACGCTATCAGTGCAGGTCAAAAAGCTTTTTTTGACACGTTTTTAACTAGTGCTGTCAAAGTTAACGCGTTAACGCACACGATTAATTTCAAGTGCTTAATCGCGTCAAATTTTTTTTGACGTCATTAATCACAGTTGCATTTTTACGATCGGTTTGGCATCGCTGTCTTCAGGTGCGGCTCATTAAGATCAGCAGCTCACAGTCATTGAGTTCAGGTGTTGTCACTTAGGCACAAAGTGACACTGACCTACTTTTCTCTCTCAGCAGCAACACAGACACAGTTCCTTTTCAACTGCAAATAACTTGCTCTGTTCAAAAAGCCGAAGCTTTAGATTCATACGGATTAAATAAACAGACAAAACTGTATTTACTAACACTTATTTTTAAAAACAGACATTCTTAGCTTTAAGTAGACACATTCGTGTTTAGAGTGTCAAGTATTTATTAAGTTACAGTTTGTTTTCAGCTGACAGAGAAGGCAAAACACGCTTCACGTTTTAGTTTAATTATTATTACTATCATTATTTTTACAAAAAAAACAACATCCTGTTTTTATTAAGAGTGTAACCTAAAAATGTGTACTTCAAACTTATATATATGTAAGACCAAAATTGACTTTTTTTGTGTTTTTTTTAACTTGAAAAAAGTACAACTCGACCTTGGAGGGTTAAAAAAACAAAGACGATAAATAGCAAATGGATCAAAAAATTTACCAAATTATTTTACAGTATTTGAACTAGTATTTTGTGTTGAGTTTACATTAATTTTCATAATTACACCTCAATTTTGAATATTACAAATATCATTAATCGCGATAAATTTGGTCAGTGTGATTAACAAGTTGAAAAAAAAAATAGTTTGACAGACCTATTTTTAACATAAAGTGCACCCGATTGTAAGGTGCAAAAGAACGAAACCTGATTGTCCGAAACAGAGTCGAATATAAATCTGACACATCTGTTGTTTGTGCCAATATCATCTTAGCGTTTCTACTATCTATCAAAATCACATCAGAAGTTCTCACCTCATCCCTCCTTTATTCTCCACGAACAATTGGCTTCTGTTTAACCACGGTTGGTTTCCCATGGATGGGGCGGATGCGTGCACAAGCGTGTGAAGCCTTTGAAGAAATGAAAAAAATGTTTTAGAACAAAACGACACAAAAATGTCCGACAATTTCACTTCCTGTGACTCACCTGCCGGCGATGAACAGCGAATCACGTGTACGCAACACGGGGAACCGGCGAACATCTGCAAAACAGTCCCACGAGACGTTATTCAGCGTTAGAACCATCAGAAACCGCATTTCGTCATGTCAAGTGGTTGCGGAGAATCTGTTTATTCGAATCCGTAAAGCTATCGGGTGCACAATATGAAATAAAGGAGAAAATAGGGAAAACGAGCAAAATATAAGCTTAATAGCATTGTCTGTATCCATGTCATCAATAAAGGACTATAAATGAAGTGTTTTATATAATATGTTTAAATATATAATTTCAAAATGTATTCATTTTGTATTCATCTATTTCAAAACGTTCCAATATAAGGGACATTTTTAAATATGTTTTTAACATAATCATGCACGTATTGTTAAAAACAGTTTTATATATTAATTTCAGAAATGAGTTCAGGAATCAGTTTTTTTATACGATGATGATTCATGATTCACAGTTTAGAAAAAAGGAGAAAATAGGGAAAACGAGCAAAATATAAGCTTAATCAATAGCATTCTCTGTATTCATGTCATCGATAAAAAACTATAAATAAAGTGTTCCATATAATATATTTTCCAATAAGTTTTAATATATTTAAATATATAATTTCAAAATGCTTATAGCCAATATAAGGGACATTTTGAAATATGTTTTTAACATAATCATGCATATATTGTTAAAAACAGTTTCATATATTAATTTCAGAAATGAGTTCAGAAATGAGGCTTTTTTCTAGGTTTTCTAGTTCAAGTTCGAGTTCACGTTTATTTATGTAGCACTTTTCTTAGTTCCAGACCAAGGCAAATTCACTATTCGATATTAGGGAAACAGAGTCTTTAAAGAAGAACAATGTCCATTGTCCGTCTGTGTTCAAAATTTAGGGAAAAAAAAGAGTCCGAAATAAAGAGTAAAAAAAGAGTAAAATAAAGAAAAGGAAAAAAAGAAAAATATTCTCTGCTTGTCAAGTGTGCTTGGGCGTCTTGAAAGGCGCTGATAAATCAAAAAGCATTATTATTATTATATTAATTATCATAATTATTATTAACTCACTGCGTTGATCCGCACTGACAGAGGAAACGAGTTCTTGAGGGAATCTCACGGCCTCCAGATGTGACGCCATCATCACCATCATCAGCATCATCATCAGCAGGTCGCTGGTCAGTACTGGCCGCCCCATCATCACCGGCACAAACGTTGCCTGAAACACAAAGAAAGGGCGTGGCATTTTTTATCTACCCGTGATCTGAAGCTCATCCCTGGTTCAAGCTGCTTCACTCAAAAGATCAGTGTGTTCCCTGTGTGTGTGTGTGTGTGTGTGTGTGTGTGTGTGTGTGTGTGTGTGTGTATGATTTCTGCAGAAAAAACAGAAAAGTGGGAAATACACGATTTCCCGCCATGTTTTGAAAATAGCGCCATGCGTTTGTTTAGTTTTAATAAAAGGTGTTGGTTCGTTAAATTAACTATTAGTATCAATAATAACAATGATAAGAATAATAAAAAGAATAATAAAAATAATGAATACTTATTATAACAATAGTCAGAACAAAAACAACAGCAAAAATTACTGTTATTGTAATTCTACCTGTATTCCTAATAATAACAACACAATTAATAGCATTAATAATAAAATAATTAATAATAATAATAATCTATTGCATTTTTAAGACACATTATGAGACCCTCAAGGTTGACGTACAAGAAATGACTTAAAAATACATAAACATTTCCCACTGAAGCAGCTAATTAGCATTAACATTGATATTAATATTAATACTACTAATTAAAAACGGACAATTATATCTCTCTTAGAATGTACATTTTAACGCTGTTGATTTGACAATCATGCTAAAATAAAGCGTTTTAGTAATAAAGCGTATACAGAACAGAAAGAATGCATATTAGAGAAGTTTAAACATGTTCGACGGATGTTCACAAAATGGACAATTTGCACGACAGTAAAGATGCTTTTCTGCTCAGTGACTTTATCCTGAGAGTGAAGTTTTAATATTCAAGAACTTTATCTAGACGTTCACGTTTATAAACGCGGATGAACGCACGTGCTCGCTTAATGTGAAGTCAGGAAACCTTCCGTTCTTTCTTAATAGTTTTCAGACAAATAAATATATAAACAGAAAACACTTCATCATAAATAACGTACATACCTTGTAGCTTGCAAGCGTTTAATGGAACTGCGGGAGAACGTTGATGTGTTTCATGAAGCTTAGACGCTCGGCGTAACTAGGAAACGAACACAAACAAACAAACAAAACCAGCGGCCCCGCCCACTTTTCCTTACTCCCGTTTGTCTGGCGTCTTTGCGTATTAATATTGTAACAATTATGACGTATTGGTTGTGAGACTATATCGTTCTCACAAAAAAAAAATAGACCGGATTAAACATGCATGCATAATCAATTTAGTCTAAAATGTTTATTATTTTCGCGGAAGAACGTTATGCGGGTTTAAAACAAAGCCCGGCATTTCTTTCATCCGTATGCTAAAATAAAATAAAAAATATAAAAAACTTTTAAAACAACAATTAATGGCGACGGAATTCAGAACATTCAACGACGTCACGCGACCCCGAAAAGAACCAAGCGGCGGACAACTGACCGATGGCTTTTATTTTGACACATGGCGGAGGCGTTCGCGCACCGAAGACGTCACATCCTCCGCGAGGCGGAAGTCGGCGTCCCGTCTCCAGTCGGATCAACATCAGCTCAATAACAGCGCGGCGTGTGATGGAGAGACACTTGGAGATGGAGACGGAAAGATAGTTGAGATGGAGGTGATGGAGGCGGCGGAGGAGGAGGATGCTAATCACAACACTCGCGTGTGTCCGGACTCGGACTCCTCCAGCAGCGACGCGGGCGAGTCTGACGGCTCCACCGGCCCCGCGCTGCTGCTGCTCCCCGGCTCCACCGGCTCCAAGTTCCGTGAGTAAACGTGGAGTAAACGTGGAGTAAACGTGGAGTAAGACAGTCCTAGACGTGAACGTCTCTCTCACGCACGCGCGCGCGTCATACGTCATCACGCCGTTTCTGATTTTTCCATGACGTTTAGCGTAGCGACAATAACACGCGACGTTCTACACGGCCGCCGCACTGTTGAGGAGACTGATGGACGGACAGACTGGAAGAAAGAAAGTATAGAGCGATAGACAGACAGAAAGTATAGAGAGAGAGAGAGAGAGAGAGAGAGCGAGAGAGACTGACTGACTGTCTGACAGACAGACAGACATACATAACAAGCAGATAGATAGATAGATAGATAGATAGATAGATAGATAGATAGATAGATAGATAGATAGATAGATAGATAGATAGATAGAACAACAGATAGATAGACAGACAGACAAACTGAAAGTGCAGACATTGACAGACAGACAGACAGACATATAGACAGACAGATAGAAAGTGCAGACAGACAGATAGCTAGATAGATAGATAGATAGATAGATAGATAGATAGATAGATAGATAGATAGAGAGAGAGATAGAAAGTGCAGAGAGACAGATAGATAGAAAGTTCAGACAGGCAGACAGATAGATAGACAGATAGATAGATAGATAGATAGATAGAGATAGAAAGTGCTGACAGATAGATAGATAGATAGATAGACAGATAGATAGATAGATAGATAGATAGAGATAGATATATAGACAGATAGATAGATAGATAGATAGATAGACAGATAGATAGATAGATAGATAGAGATAGATATATAGACAGATAGATAGATAGATAGATAGATAGATAGATAGATAGATAGAGATAGAAAGTGCTGACAGATAGATAGATAGATAGATAGATAGATAGATAGATAGATAGACAGATAGATAGATAGATAGATAGATAGATAGATAGATAGATAGATAGATATAGAAAGTGCTGACAGATAGATAGATAGACAGATAGATAGATAGATAGATAGATAGATAGATAGATAGATACTTCTCCTATTGTGGATTTGACCTTTTCATTGCCATCCTTCATTATTCCGCCCTTTAGTGATGTTTGCCAAACACACGGGAAAACACGTTTTGCCTTCAGAAGGTAAATTACTCTGTAAATGACTGTACCGTTACGCTGATGAAGCTAAACAAACTCGTTTACCTCAGTGTGAAAGGAAAGGAATCTCGTAGAATTCCAGAAAATGCGCACTTATATGTTTGTGTGGCTGGAAAATGTCGTTACAATGTTGTAATGACAACAAACTACGACTACTAGGATATTAAAGTCAGTTACTAGTGTTCACTTAACACAGACCTAGTCTACAAATACGTTTCAAAGTAAAACCAGATTTATTTATTATCTTTATTATTATCTTTATAATACGCATTATTTATTATCGTTATTTTGGACTTTTTATTGTCTTAAAATGCTGTTTATAAAGTACAAACACAGTGGTAAACGATATGAATGAGGTTGGAGTAAACGCTGCGGCGTAATGGAACGTTTGGCGTAGTGGGCGGCGCTAACGACCGTGTTGACCAATCGTTGGCGGATTATGGTCTGGATTCATCGGGCATCGTCTTTTACGTTTGTTTTCCTCGCCGCCATCATCATGCATATAAGTGTCAGAAATCAAAACGTTTCGCAAAATTGTGTGTGTGTGTGTCTCATTGTTGCAAAGAAACTAACAGTATTTGATCTTTCTGACTCTTTTTAGCTTCTATTACGTCTGAAAGGTCAAATTGACACGTTTGTAATATAAACATATGTCAACTGAGTCGTTATATATTTATATGTAGATTACACTAAGTTTCACAAAGTTTCAAAGTTGTTTTTTTTTATTTTAACACAGGTCAATTTTACGTGAACAGTATTTTTGTTACGTAAACATGTAGGGTGGTGTTACAAATGTCCACTGAAATATAATTTGTATTATATTTATACTATTGTATTATAATTTGTGAAATATAATTGTCAAATTACACCAAATTAGCTAAGCAGAGTGAGAAAATTCTTGTAAGTGTTAAAATATATATCTTTTTTAACTTTCAGGGTCAATTTGACCCAAACAATGTCCTTGTTACATAAACATGTAGGGTGGTGTTACAAATATGTCAACTCAATTGTTATATTGTTTTATATTTTATAATTTGGTGATAATTACACCAAAAAAATCCAAACAGAAATAGTCTCAAAGTGAAAAAATCTTTTTCTAAGTTTTTTTTTTTACTTTTAAATCGAGTAAATTTGAGGCGAACAGTATCTTTGTATAATAAACATGTAGTGTGGTGTTACAAATATTTCAACTCAATTGTTACATTTTTATGGTAATTACACCAAGTAAGCCAAGCAGGAGAAGTTTCAAAGTGAAAAAATATTTTTTAGCATTTTTTTTATCACGGAATATATGTTCAACAAAAATATGTGAACTGAATCGTTATATTTTTGTTTTTGTATATGATATTATTATTATAACACTAGTTATAATTAGTATAACACTAATTGTAAAATTAAAAAAAAATCTAAAAACTAAGCAGAGGTTTCAAAGTAAAAAAAAAGTTATTTTGGAAAAAAAAAATGTTTTAAAAATGTTTTTAAACTTTTAACACGAGTCAATTTGACCAGAATAGTCTCTTTGTATAATAAACATGTAGCGGCGTGGTTTTCAGGTGTGTCAACTGAATCGTTACATTTATTATATGATAATTACACCAAACAAGCCAAACAGGAGATTTTTCAAAGTGAAAAAATACTTTCAAGTATAAATACACTTAAGTATTTATTTTTTTTTAACTGTTAACACAAGTACTTTTACTTTCAGGTGCACATGTTAACCTATTCGTTACATTTTTAGGATAGTTACGCCAAGTAAGCCAAACAGGAGAAGTTTCAAAGAATGAATGAATGAATGAATGAATGAATGAAGACTTTATTTATCCCACTAGGGGAAATTTCTTTGTTTACAGCAGCAACAATTAAACAAATAAAAACAGTAGAATTTGCGCAAAAATCTTAGATACGAATAAATAAACGAGGTGCAAAAGTACAAAGACAGTAAGTAAAACAAAATGTGCAAAAATACAAACAGTAAAATTACAGTGAGACAAAAGGTGCAAAAACTAAGGTGCAAAAAAAGTAATTTTAAGTAGTTTAAAAAACATTTCTAAACTTTTAAAAGTGGTCAGTTTGACCTGATCACGTTAAACAGGTTAATTCCACAGGTCAAACATGCTGAGATGGTCCTGACTTGCACACAAACACAGATTATATTGCTCACCAGGCTGGTCTGAAGATCCAGTAGATGGAGTGGAATCACTTGTGGTTCTTCTGGCTCGGGAACCTGATGTTCTCCAGTCAAAATGTCACAGGACGACAATTTAACCGCGCGTGTGTGTGTGCGTGTGTGTGTCAGTGCTGAACATGATGACGGCGGACGACTACCACACGGTGTACTGGCCCAAGCTGGAGCAGGCGCTGGAGCTTCTGCTGACCCACAGCCCCATGGAGCACGTCTCCATCTCGTACGAGCAGATCTACAGGTGCGTCCTCCAGCCCCGCGACTCCCGCCGAGCAGCTGACGGCGCGCGTGTGTGTGCTTCCCTCAGTCAGGTGTACAAGTGTGTGTGTCAGCAGCACTCGGAGCTGCTCTACCGCGACCTGATCCAGAAGGTCCGGACGCACCTGGAGCGGGTGTCGGCCGAGCTGCAGGTCAGGAGACGTCGCCGTTTTTGCGCGAGTGTCAAAATATGAATAAAAAGAAAAAAATGCACAAATTGAATGAATGAAAAGGCTTTTTTCATTTTTACGTGAACTCGAGCACACATTTTCTCCGTATATTTGGCGCTCAAAAACTAATAATCAGAAAAAGTTCAAATATGCGCGTAAATATAAGCCCCCGTTTTTCCGTATTTGAAGATGTTTTTTTTTATTCCACCAAAAAAAATGTACAAATTGAACGAATGAAAAGGCTTTTTCATTTTTACGTGAACTCGAGCACACATTTTCTCTATTTTCGTACGGGTGCTTGTAATCAGAAAAAAATTCAAATATGCGCGTAAATATCAGCCCCCGTTTTTCCGTATTTCTAGATTTTTTTTAATTCCACCGCAAAGAAATGTAAAAATTGAATTAATATTCTCCCCATAGAATATTAATATTCTCCCATATTCTCCGTATATTTCGACGCTCAAAAACTTGCGGGTGCTTGTAATCAGAAAAAAGTTCAAATATGCGCGTAAATATCAGCCCCCGTTTTTTGAAGATTGTTTTTTTTATTCCACTAAAACAAAATGCACAAATTGAATGAGTGAAAAGGCTTTTTCATTTTTGCGTGAATTCGGGCACACATTGTCTCCGTATATTCGACGCTCTTGTAATCAGAAGAAATTCAAACATGCGCCCCCGTTTTTTCGTATTTGAAGACGTTTTTATTCCACCAAAAAAAAAATGTTGAACAAATTGAACGGATGTAAAAGCTTTGCAGTATTTACATGAAATTAAGAACCCGTTTTTTTTCCAGTTAGTTGACGCTCAAAATCGTTCACGGTGCTTATAATCACCAATTTCAAATATGCGCGAAAATATAAGCCCCCGTTTTTTCGTATTTCAAGTCAGGAACAATCACAAATAAATGGAAACGCGTCGTCTTTTTTCAGCTGTGTACGTGTGCGTCTATATAATGTTAAACAATAGCAAACAGACGTGCTACAGTAGAAGCTTTTATTGGCTCAATAACACAAATAAAGAAACATTAGACACGCCCCCGATACTTAACAGAGACTAAATAGCACTGGAAGAAGAAAGATTAAACTAAATACTGTGCGGAGTCTGACTGGAGAGCAAAGGCTCTTGGGAAATGCAGTCCTGACCATAAAGAATCCACTTTTTGTTCTCTATTATTCAAGTGAAACGAAATGATACGAGTCACAAATTATGTTTGTTAAATAAAGAAAAAAATGTATTTTTAAGAGAATCTTAATGTAATTGAAACGGAAACGTTTAAAAAAAATTGTAAATGTGGTACTGTAATTATTATAATAGTTACTAATAGAACTTTTTGGTCAATTTGCAATATATTTACTTTTTTTTTGACCCTCTGAGGTCAAGTCGCGCTTTTTTCAAGATTCAGTGTAAAACACACTAAAAATGCTCCGTCAATTTTTGTCTTGCATATGTTATACATGAAATGAAAGTTTGAAGTACATATTTTTTAGGTTACACTCTTAATAAAAACACAACGTTATGTTTAAAAATAATAATAAGAAGTGTTTTATGGAAAAGCCGAATGAATTCATAACTTCACAAATCCATAAGTTCACAATATGACGGCGGTAAATACGGTAAAGGCCCGAGCAGAATCACGAGTATTTGCAGTTTAAATACAGTTTCAAGAAAATGCATCCGAAATATATACGCTCACGCGTGTAATATAAGACAGCACAAAATTGCACCGTATACGAATATCGCACCGAAACGGAGAAGCATTTGCACAGAAGGAAAAGAAGTTTACGGTAAAATGAAATGACAGTGTTTTTTTATTGTGCGCAGCTGAGTCCCGTGGATCATCTGATCGAGCATTTCAACACTGTGCTGACGCGCTTCATCACCGCCTTACACTGCATCGTCCCGCTCTTCATCTACATGGTAATAATAATTATAATAATAATAATGCTTTTGATTTTTATTTAAACGGCACTTTACCGACTCATCATTGCCCGCGTGTGTGTGTGTGTGTGTCATCAGAACAAGTTCTACATCGAGAGCAAACTGAAGCGAGACCTGCGGGACGACCTGATGAAGCTGTTCGCTCTTCACGTCGCCGAGAGACACCTCGCCACGTTACTGCGTGAGTCTTCACCTCACTCGAATAACAGTCGCAATAATAAATACAAATTTAATTAAAAAAATACAATAATATGTAATTAATATGTTTTTTGGAATCCTCTTTACCATGAAATTAATATTTTTTTTAATTGATTTTTTGAACGTCAATTGTTTTGAAGTTCAATTACAACAGATTATTAGTTACAATTGGTGTCAACGGATTTATTTTTCTTTTAAGAAATCTGTCAAACCAATAATTAAGTTAACATTAACGTCAACATTAATAACAGTCGCATTAATGCAGTTACAATAATATGTAATTAATGTGTTTTTTGGAATCCTCTTTAGCATGAAATTAATGTTTTTTATTGATTTTTCTTTTTTTGAACGTCAGTTGTTTTGAAGTTCAATTACAACAGATTATTAATTACAATGGGTGTCAACAGATACCAATGTTTTTTTTTTCTTTTAAGAAATCTAATAATTAATTCAAACAAACAATTAAATCTAATAAAATAATAATTTAAGTCAACATCAACGTTAACATTAATAACAGTCGCAATAATGCAGTTGCAATAATATGTAATTAACATTTCCGTTACGTAAATGTGTAATAAATGTATTATTACTAGGGCTGTCAAAATTAGCGCGTTAACGCATGCGATTATTTATTTATTTATTTCTGTAGCAGCAGAGCTTTATAATGAGTAATTTACTTTTTTGGACTTTTTTTGGAATCCTCTTAAACATGAAACCTATTTTTTTTTGTATATTTGTTTTGATTGTTGATTGTTTTGAAGTTCAATTGAGGAACCGATGATTTTTTTTTGTTCTTTAAAGAAATCTGTCAAACCAACAATGAATTTTGAAGTTCTTGATGCTTTCTTGCAAATATGTTGTTAAGAAGCAAAGAAAATATATTGCTATTTAAACTGAACAAAAAGTAAACTGAATTTTATGACAGTTTTTAAACTAGTTTTTAATTTAGTGAAGTTTAAATTATTTTAAGTTTTACACTTCAATAACCAATATTACAAGCTTCAGTTATTTATTTGTGATTAATCGCGATTCATTTGGTTGGGGAAGTGCGATTAATACGTTTTAAAATGTAATCGTTGAAAAACACTAATCTATAGTCATTTTTTATGCTACAGTTTTTCTCAAATGCTAAAACACATTTCACAAATGTTCCCTGCATGTTACCCAATGTCTAAACACAACACCCGTTTCTAAAGCTACATAAACACAACTACACCTTCTCACTTCAAAACTCAAACCTTCGTATCAAAAGAGCAGCTCAAAGCTTTAAAAATGTAAACACAATTCACATCATTGCACACAACAGCAAAACAACTGAAAACACAATTCTCGGTTGGTGAGAAGATTCCTTGATTTCACAACCGCCAATGCATATTTGTAGAAATTTTGCAGTAATGGAAAGTTAGAAGTCTTAGATTTCTGCAGAGGATTAGGCATTTCAATTTTTTAGTTTGACATGAGGAGTATATATCTGTAGAAAATACTGCATGTACACTACTGTAACAACTCAATGCAAAAACTGAATTTATGTGCACAACAGTACTCCTGAAAACATGATCAGGGTGTGAAGTCCTTTTATTTACGTTATTCACACCACACACACACTGGGATGTCATCACAGGCCAGCTCCATTGCCCTTAGGAGGTTCTCTCTAGTGTATTCTCTGGTTGTCTGTCATAAACCTTCCATCTCCACAATGAGACGAACTCCACTATACGGTTCAGTAAAGGGGAGTAGGGTGGCAGACAGACGTTTGAAAAGTGGTTATTCGTTCTGATAACATAAATGGGAGTTGTGGTCCAGTGGTAGGAGACATGGACTCGTGTCCGAAAGGTTGCAGGTTTGAATCCCCTCTACAGCTGGTTCTGCAACCAAGTGCTTGTTCCACTTTGGGCAAAATGCTGAACCCCTCTTGCCCCCCCCGGCATAGGTTACCCTCTGGGTTCAGCATGCTGGTGAATTGCCATCTGATTGCCCCCCATGGCCAGGAACCTCAGGGATGGTTCTTTGGCCAGTGAAGTTACAGCCGTTTCGTTGAAGCGAGCCTCATCCAGGCCATCGTGTCCAACTGTAATATCCTCTGGTAAAATGTGAAAGTGTACAGGTGTTCCGAACAACTGTCAATCAGGTAGTATAGTATTAGATAGTATAGAAGTAACGTTGACCAACGTTGACCACTGAGCCCACCAACTGTACTGTGAATATGGATGAATACTTACTTGTGTTGCGCAGAGTTGCGCTCAAAGGAACCCTTAGACCTGTTTCATCCGCATCTTTTGGCGCCGGAGAACTCTGTCTATTGACATCATCAATGCTCTCAACATTGACATTACGTATCGGCAATCACTTTGCTTTGTCTCTGATCTGCCAGAGTCTGAAGAGGTTGTTCTCACGAACTATATCCACAATGACGGTTTCTTGTGCCGCTGTAAATATGGCAACCCTACCACCTCTATGTGGCATTCTTTCAACTACAGTAACAACTGATTTGAAACTAATAAACTACTTTCACAGGCTTGCAAAACTGTATTGTGACAAACAAAGCAGTAGAGTACCATACATGTAGTGTTGTCTGAATACCCTGATAATGGTGGCCACAGTGAACCTACTCAGGTTCAGCCATCGTCATGCCATGGATAATGACATGGTCAATGTTGCTCGCATCTCGTCTATAATGGCGGTGCGAGGTTGTCTTGCTCTTCCTCTTGGACCTTCTCCTCTCCCTTGTTGGCCTCCTTCTGTTCCTCGTTGGCCTGCATCTCTTCTTCCATGACCAGCTCTTCTCTTTCCTGTGACTCGAATTTCTCTTCCCCTGATTCTGCCTTCATTCATTGTGTTTATTTGGAATCTTCAGCAAACTTTGCACTCTGAACTTGCTTTTATACATGTAGTCACCGCATTAGCAACAAGTGTCTTCAATTTTGAGTTGTTGTGTGTAGTGAATGACGACAGGTGTGTTCATTGTGTTCAAATATTGCTGACTGTGTCAAGCATTTTGCATCACATGAGCTTTCATTTGAGAATATGAGTTATAAGAGTTATTTTGCAACTTATGTTTTAGCAAGGACAAGTGTGTTTAGAGTTATGAGAACAGACATTGTGTTTTGTGAATTGTGTCTTCATGTGAAATGTGTTTATGGTATTGGAGAATGATGGTTAGATTTGGTAAATGTGTTTAGATGACTGGTCATTTGGTTTAGGGGATTGGCTTTTGTGTTTTAGCATTTGAGAAAAACTGTAACTTGAAAAAAAACATAAATTGCCATTAACTGTCAGTTGTTTTGAGTTGGAAAATGAGGCAGATTGTGGTTTTGCATCTTGTCAGTTTTAGTCTTGTTTATCACTGTTACACTATAATAATAATAATTTAATAATATAATAACACATAATGATACTTAAATATGTGGCCAGTGTGTTTGTTGATCAGCAGACTGTGGCGAATCAGAACTTACTGATGTCACCGATATCAGAATGACTGGACCAATCAGAACAGGTCCACATTGATTAATTTATTCTACAGCCAATCAGAACATTTTACTGCCCATGATGTCACATGCAGGAAGTTGACATGTTTGTGTTGCTGTTAGCAACTGCGCGGGAATCAGCTGTCACTTTACATCATGTTAATTATAATTGTAGTAATAATAATAATAATAATAATAATAGTAATAATAACAACAACAATAATAATTAAATAATTTATTTAAATTTTTATACTTTACTGTTATTTGAAAATCAGAGGCAGGTTACTTTTCTGTTATTTAAACATTTGTCTTCAACCAAAAAATTTAATAAATTGTTAAATTATTATTATTAGTAATAAAAAAATCTACTTTAATTAGTTTTACTTTAATTACTTTAATAGTTTTTTTGACTATAGCGCAGCATTATAGGAGCACCGGAGATTAAAAAAAAATGTTTTAAAAAAATTACTCTGCACCTTGATGTGACTTTTAAATGTGGAAATGACTTTTAAAGGATGTGACTTTTAAATGTGGAAAAAATGTTAAGAAAAGGATATTTATTCATGATTCGTTGTAGTCCGGAAAATACAGTAGAACTGTTTTTTGTTTTATTTGTTAGTTTTTTTTATTTGTCTTTTTTTTTGTTCCCCCACATTTTTGAAAACAGATGAACAATCAGCTTTTTTCCAAACAAATAAAACAAACAAAGGCTTTTTTTCCCCTAATTCTGCTTTGTGTGGGTCTGGGACTAAGAAAGCGCAATATAAATAAACCTATATAAAAATGAACTTGAACTGTATTACCATTAGTTTTTAAGCTTTACTCTTTATTTATTACTACGGTAAATCGGTTAAAATTACCCCAATGTGGCCGTATTTGACGTTCCCCTAATATTCCTCAAGTGGTGAAATGTGATACGCGTCAATTTTCTCAATTAATTTTCTAAATCAGCCCGAAGGTGGCGCTATAACCCAGCCAATCACAGCAACGACTGAACATTAACATTAAACCACCAATTTTTCCACACACAGTATCGAATTGATTTAAATGTCTTCAAACAGAAACATAATTTAAAAAGTTTCTCGGAAGCGTACGTTTTTAACATGTTAAACCACAAAACAACTTCAGACGATACGCTATTTGAATCGTTATTTATGTTGAGAATGGCCTTTTAATTAGACCGTTTCATTTCTTACGGTCGTTGTTTAGGTGACTCGAGCTGCCAATCAGCATCAGTGGGCGGGGTCGGCATGACGAATAATCGCTTTGAATTAGTTAATGAAAATTCCTTTTTTTGTTAAAGGAATTTTAACAAATTTCTAAAAAAAAAAAAAACAGACAGAATATATAGAGGGACAAGTATATTATATTATAATAATATATATATTATATATATAAACAATAAACAAGTAAACAAACCCTAAACCACACTGCGCACACACACTATAAATAAATAACCCCGCACACGTCATAATGAACATAAACACAGCCATAAATAAATGCGCCACACATATCGTGTATCATCCAATAGTATCGTCCAATAACCACACGTTTAATAAAAAAAAAACACGCTTGTCAATGACGTCACTCTGCGATAAATGATGGCGCCCCTAGTGTTTACTTTCTTTGCTCCTCCAACGCACATTTCTGTACTTTTTGCATCTTTTTCTCCTGCCGGCTTATTTATTTATTTATTTATTTGTAATGTTAATCATCAGTTTGCTCCGAGGACAGGCTACTACTAGAGACTGGCTCTTAAAAAGAATTAAACCATAAAAAACGTAGAGTCATAAAATGTGTTATAATGAATTGTATAATAAACTGGTACATTTTTTGTGTGTGGGGTCATACGGTAATATCTACACATTTGAGTAGAGTAAAGTAGAGAACATGAAGTGATAAAATTAATTAAATATGTTATAATTATTTATATAATGCGTCGAAATATTTTGTGTGTGTGTGTGGGTCATACGGTAATATCTACACATTTAAGTACAGTATAGAGTAGGTAATAGAATTCATAAAATGTGTTATAATTAATTATATAATAAATTGGTACATCTTTTGTGTGTGGGTCATACGGTAATATCTACACATTTAAAACTACACGTGTAAAAAGTGGATGATCGTTATTCAAGTTTATTTATGTGGCGCTTTTCTCAGTACCAGACCGACACAGAGCCACTGTGCGGAATTAGAAAAAAAAAACATTTTAAAAGCCTTTAATAAATATTCATTAACATTTGTAAGGCGCTTTCTTTGAACTGTCAAAGCGCATGTGTGAATATGTAAGAGAATAATAAGAGAATTGCTGTATGAAATATGTTATGTGTTGTATAATATATGATTGTTGTCTTTATTTTTTTATTCAAACATGTACGTGACAAATATTAACAACAACATAAAAGCCACAAAACAATAATAATAATATTAATAGTACGTTCATAATGTTAATTTCCGCAATACATGTTTGAAAGGGAGTAGAAAGAAGTACAACTAATAAATAAATGATAAAAGCTTCTGTTTTATCATCGATATCGTCGTTATTGTGTAGAAGCGGATGACGTTGGAATTGTCCGGTTGTTCCACTTTTCGCCGTCTCTGCGCGCGGATGGCAAACGCTTTTTGACTTGAGTTTTGACGTTCTCAGACTTTGGAGTTACAAACGCGGTGGTGTTGTGTTTCAGCGCTGCTGGAGGCGGCCCAGGCCCAGCCCTTCTCCGTCAGGCCGTCCACCATGGCCAGTGTGGTGAAGGGTCTCCACGCCCTGCGGCCCGGTCAGTCACACTCACACACACACGCAGACTCCGCCTCACGTGGGCGTGTCCTCCGCAGACTGGGTGTCTCTGGCTCCGGCGCTCTTCTCCGCCTTCATCCCTCGCATCGACCCCCCGGCGCTGGAGTCCCAGCTGCCCTTCTACGCCGCCCAGGACAGGAAGCTGCAGGCGGAGCTTAGCCAGAGCGGCTTCTCCAGGTAAAGACGCCCGTCGGCCGCGAGCCACGCCCACTTGTGACGTCCCCGCCCCTGTGTGCAGAGGAGACCAGTCGCGCAAACGAGCCAGCGAGGAGTCCTGACCTCACCAACTGTCGACCTCTGACCTCCCCAGATCAGATTCCCCTCGTCGCTCTACGAGTCCGGTTGACTTTGAATCGTCTGATGTAGACGATTTTGCGAAAGAACGCGACTTGTTTTTTCAACGGGGGACGATTCGCCATTCGCGATGACATCACACCAGGGCGCGGTTATTTGCACCGATGGATTCCGCGCGATGTCGCGCGAATAATAGTCGGAAAAACAGACAAACGAATAAACAGTTTTTTCTCACGTCTCGCTTCCGTTCCTTGTTTGGCTGTTTGAGAAATCATTTAGGAGACGCTCCTGGTGAACTCTCTGTGTGGGGAGCCAGAGGGCGGGGCCTGGACAACCCCGCCCCCTTCTGCTGTCCCAGCTCGTCAGCCGCTTCCCACTTCAGTCGAGCTCCGGACACGCCGAACGAAGCTCCAGGCGCGGCCAATCCGGACGCTCTAGGTGACCCGCGTGACCTTGTCCGCCGAGCCTTCAGGTGAAGTGGTGGTGTGTTGGCCAGGACGAGGACGCGGAGCGCGGCTAAACTTAGCGAGCGCCTGGATTGACGGCGGCGGCAGCTGCTCCGCTAATTGCGCCGCTTTGAGCGTCAGCAGCATTTGCTGGGGATCTTGTTTCTGGATCGAAGAACAACAGGAGCTGCAGGGTCCCAGAGACCCCCCGAAATACTCCACGCTCTGGAACCTGCTGGGAGTCGGTTCTGGTCGTACGGTAATTTCTACAAACTTTGCGATTAAAACGAGCTCTGGATTGGGGGCTTTTTAAAGTCTTTAAAATGGTTTGTTTTTAGAAGAAATAGCAGTAAAAATTTGCCAACTTTTTTTATTTAGAATAAATAGCGCTCAGAATTAGCCATCTTTTTTATTTAGAATAAATAGCGGTAAAAATTTGCCATCTTTTTTATTCCGAATAAATAGCGGTTAGAATTAGCCATCTTTTTTATTTAGAATAAATAGCGGTAAAAATTTGCCATTTTTTTTATTCAGAATAAATAGCGGCAAGAATTGACAATCTATTTTATTTAGAATAAATAGCGGTAAGAATTCGCCATCTTTTTTTATTTTGAATAAATAGCGGTAAGAATTGGCCATCATTTTTATTCAGAATAAGTAGCGGTAAAAATTTGCCAAAAAGTAACATTTTTATCCAACAACACCCAATAAATCATGTCAGTGTGGTTATTATCAAAGGTGCAAAAACGATACTTGAGTAAAGGTGCGTATACTTCCTCTAAAAATGACTCCATTAAAAGTATCAAGTCGCCAATTTCAAAAAGACTTTAGTCAAAGTATCCCCTTTTTTAAAGAACTTGAGTATTTTACTCACTGTATTCACGCTAATAAAGCATTAAGAAATGTGCAAACTCTTTATTCACGATGCTTTATTTTATTATGCTTACAAATTGTAATGATCTGTAAAATTTGACTTGACAAAATTGTACTTTACGTTAACAATGAATAGACTCCTAATATTTTTGATGACGACTTGTCCCGACGTGTCCATTCAAATGCAATGGAGTAAAATGTACAGATACTCAATCAAAAATGTAGTAGGAGTAGAGAGTAAAAGTTGCTTATATTTTTGGTACTAAGTACAAAAGCAGAAAATACACTTAAAGTAACAGTCTATATACTCAAGTACTTGTTAAGAAAGTTTAGAAAGTAGAAGCACACACACAGTAGTAAAGTCCTGTTGCCGAAGTACTCATGTACTTTACACCTCTAGTTATTATTTTATTGAAGTCGTAATCTCAAGTCAACTTAAGAATTGTTGTAGAATACTTTTCCATCCATTTTCTGAGCTGCTTTTCCATTTTCTTGGGCCTGAGCTCTGGGCCTGAAGGTGGCACACGCCCACTTGACTGGTGGCCAACCAATCACAGAGCAGAATTGTCGGGGTGGATTTTAGCGTGTGTATGTTTGAATAAAACTCTTCACAAACGGTCTGTAATTTTGTTCAAGTTGGTCACCGTTGTGGACCTGAGCCGAGCCGAGCAGGTGTGTCACCAGTGACTCTGTGGTTCCAGCATGACGGAGAACATGGACCCATCCCGCAGGACTTACCTGCCCGAGGCCCCGGGGCGCCCCTGCAGACCTCACACCCTCGACGAGCCTCTGCCCGACCTGTCGGCCTTCCTCAGTCCGGAAGAGCTGGACCAGAGCGTGGACCTGGCCCGCAAGGCCATCAGAGAAGATCCCACGAGGTCCGACGGGCCACGTCTCCCTTTCCCAAAAGTGGCCGCGCCCTCGGAGAAGCTCGTCCCAGCTCGGCCCAGCCCGGGAGTCGGACCTCTCAGGGAACCTTCTGGAAACTACGGCCCGGAGACCCAGTCCAAGAAGGAGTTCCTCAACAAGGCGGCGGACTTCATCGAGGAGCTCTCCTCGCTCTTCAAAGCCAACAGCTCCAGGCGCATTCGCCCTCGTGCCTGTCGGTCCCGCCGGAGTCAGGCCAAGCCGTCGGAGAACGACCTCGAGGGTCAGAGCGGGGGTCGGGTAGATCTGCGGGCGGAGCTGATCGCGGGGGGGACGGCTGAAGAGCTCCAGCCTCCTCAGTTCCTCCAGAAGCTCCGCAGCAGAGAGGTTCCTGCGGGGAGTCCGGTCCGGCTGGACTGTGTGGTCACGGGACGTCCTGCACCTGAGGTCCGGTGAGTCCAGCTTGACCCGTCTGATCTTCTCTGGTCTGTCTGAGGAACGTGCTGGTCTCGGTGGATGAATGGAGAGATATGGAGAGAGAGTTTCAGAGCTGGTAGGGTTGGTGAGAAGAAAGATAGATGATGGTTGAATGGAGAGATATGGAGATATGTGGAGAAATTGTTTCAGAGCTGGTAGGGTTGGTGGGAGGAAAGATAGATGTTGGATGGATGGATGGATGGATGGAGATATGTGGAGAGATAGTTTCAGAGCTGGTAGGGTTGGTGGGTAGAAATATAGATGATGGATGGATGGATGGAGAGATAATGAGAGATATGGAGAGATAGTTTCAAGGCTGGTAGTGTTGATGGGAGGAAAAATAGACGATGGATGAATGGAGATATGTGGAGAGATAGTTTCAGAGCTGGTTGGGTTGGTGTGAAAAAAGATAGATGGAATGATGGAGAATGAATGGTTGTAAACTGAAAGATGATGGTTGATGTTGGACAGATGGATGATGGAGGATAAAAAGTGTGGATGGAGTGTTTGTCCTCCTGTCTGAAGGTGGATTGGCACATTGTGTTGACGAGGACAGTCAGATGTTTACAATAGAATAGATTAGAATACGAATAACATTTATTATCAATGTGAGTTATACACATGAACAATGAAATTATAGCATATTTCTATATATTATGCAACATGCAATAATAATTATAGTCCAAAACCAATTTGCGTCCACGTCTTTCTAGTGAAAAAGAAAGAATGAAAATGGAAACAGCACAATTTATTTTCATCTTTTGAAGTTAAAATGTCTTAAATTTTGTGATTATTGCTGTGTTGGTTGGCTTAATATTTGTTAATATTAAAATGTAATATTGGTTTAATATTTGTTATTCGCTCTCTCTGTCTTTCTCTCTCTCTCTGTCTCTCTATCACACACACACACACACACACACACACACACACACACACACACACACACACACACACACAGGTCAAGGCAAGGCGAGCTTTTCGGAGTGTGTGTGTGTGTATGTGTGTGTGTGTGTGTGTGTGTGTGTGTGTGTGTGACAGACGGCACACAGCAGCTGCCTTGACACATAACTCGTCCTGGAACAGGATGTGATGTCACAATCATGACATCATCTCTACATTTTGAAAATGACTCGCACTGAAGTAGAAATATAGAATAAGAAGAGAGAGTAAGAGAATATATAAATAAGATCATGTGACATTTTCACATTACAATTTTCAGAAATCGTCTACTTCCAGCTACTTTTTTTTTCTCATGACTAATAATACACATGATACATGACTGAAAATAAAAGAAATCAAACTAAATACAGTAGCGATTTAGTAACGTTTAGTAACAAAGTCTATTATATCATTATATTATATTATATACGTACTCATCGTCTCGTGTGTGTGTGTGTGTGTGAGAGAGAGAGAGAGAGAGAGAGAGGTTTGCTCTATTTTTAGTTGCGTATGTGCGTTTATTTGGGATGTTGAGTGGAGTTCCTCTACAAGATAAATAAGCACAACAGCTGCTGTTCTCTCTCTCTCTCTCTCTCTCTCTCTCTCTCTTTCTGTCTTTCTCTCTCTCTCTCTGTCTCTCTCTTTCTGTCTTTCTCTCTATGTCTCTCTCTCTGTATCTCTCTGTCTCTCTCTCTCTCTCTCTGTCTCTCTCTCTCTTTTTGTCTTTCTCTCTCTCTCTGTGTCCCTCTCTTTCTCTCTGT
>MU204221.1:141636-157667 GCA_017309775.1 Paedocypris sp. Pulau Singkep
TAAATCACTTTGTTCTTATCAAATAATTTTATGTAAAGAACTTGCACATTTGGTAGAAAAGTACACTATTTAAAATATTTTCTCATTTACACGTGACTTAATTTAGTTCGGTCTTCCTTCCTGAAGCCAAAAGGTGTCCTAACGACAGAATCTGCATTGTCCGAATCCGGATAAGTATTAGACGAGTAAAAAAAAAAAAGGCAAATCCTTGGCCAATATTTTAATACATTTAATGTATTTTAATACATACATTGTAAAGAAATAAAACACACAATGGATTAAAGTTACTTTCAAAATCAACCTGACCTCTCATTCGCATTTCAAGAGCATGTTCGCCTTAACAACTAAAAAATCCACAAAAAAAAACCTTTGATCAAGAAAAAAAAAAAAAACTTTGATCAAGTGAATAATCTGCACAAAAAGTAGCTAGTTTCTTAAATTGAGAGGCATTGTTTTCTTAAAACGAGAAATTCACTTTACCTTTCTTGTTACAGAAAGTTCTGTGTTAAAACATACGGTCTACTTTGAAAAATGTCTCAATGTAGTGTAAAATATCATCCAAAATAGCAATTTTTTCACCCCTAGCAAGATAATTCAATTTTCTTGAAACAAGCAAAGTAACCTCTCACTCTGAATTCTAAGCTAGTTAATTCATCTTGTGACGAGATTTCTATACATTTACACAGAATTATGGTCTAATTTCAAGATTTTTTTTGGCTTCTCGAGAATTTTTGCGATGTGAGATAAAATGACAATGGGATTTTTTTTATTTCTTTTTTCCCCCTAATTCTCAAAGCGACTTTGCGTTGGTCTCGAACTAAGAAAAGTGCTACATAAATAAATTTTAACTTGAACAATGTCAAATTCAAACTCAAATTTTATTTGTCACATACAAATTATACGTGGTACAACATGTAGTGAAATGTGTTTCTTGGTCGTTCCTGCTTAAAACCTAGGAATGGGGGAGATACAACAAAATGTGCAAGGGGGGAAATACTATAAAAAGATAAAGAAATATAAAACGATAAACAGGGTATAAAGATAAAATATGTTATTCAAAATGTGCAAAGGAAATACCAAAGAGGTTAAAAACAATAGAAATACGCTATAAAATAAAATATGCTATTCAAAATGTGCAAAGGAGATACCAAAAAGGTTAAAAACAAAAACAATAGAAATACAAAAGAGATAAAATATGAAATATGAATAAAATACAAAAATTCCGAGATAAAAAAAAATACAACTGAACTGAGTCGAAGACAAATCGATTGAAGTGTCTACGTAAATAAATTTGAACTTGAACAATAAGTGCATTCTCCTATATTCACATTTTTTCCGAAAATCATGACTATTTTAGTTATCGTAATTATGAAATTATGAAATGAAATAAATTTACGAAAATTATAGTTATTTTTTCAGGCCTCAACAACAGCAGCAGCAGCAGCATCAGCAGCAGCATCAGCAGCATCTTCAGGCCTCCAGCCTTCAGCCACAAACCCGACGCCTCCATCACCCAGCTTCACTCCAGCCTGATGTGTCTGGACCCTCTGAGCTCTTCTCTCCGCCACCATCAGCCCGGCTCCTCAGGACCCGAGCGCAGTGCCAGTCTGCTCAGTCTCAACCCCGTCAGCTTCAGGTCCAGCTCCTTCCTGGCCTGCCCTCGGTTACACACGCCTCCACCCGCCGTGTCCAGAAAGCCCCGCCCTCCCACTTCCTGTCTGAAGGGCAGAGCAGAGAGGCTGCTGGGAAAGCACAACTCGGCTTCTCGCGCGGGTCTTCGCGTCACCTTCAGACTGCCGGAGGAGGAGGACGAAGAGGAGGAGGAGGTGGATGATGATGATGAGGAGGAGGATGATGAAGAGAAATCCTCTAAAGAGCCGCCACCAGTGTTGGCCAAACCTAAGCTGTAAGTGTCATGTCCATGTTGACCCTCTTTGTTTAAATGACAATTAAACGCCTATTTTGTGGTCTTATTTTTCACGTACATATAAAGCACGCTTTTTTTTTTTATTTATTTAAGGCACACCGTCTGTTTTTAAACACTTTGGAGGATTTTATGTGCGCCGCATAGTCCAAAAAGAGTTAAATTGTCTATTATTCAATCTATTATTCAAGTGAAATGATATCAAGATGATACCAGTCACAAGTTAGGTTTGTTAAATAAATAATAGTATTTAAAGAGAAAATTAACATAGGTATACCAGAAATGTAAAGAATATATACACAATATTACCTATATTAACACTATATTAATTATATATCACTAATAAAGGATTTTTCAATTCAATTTCAATTCAATTCAAATAAATCTAAAAAAATACATATAATATATGTATATAGAAATATATATGTACACTACAATATACAGTATATGTACAGTAAAAAAATTTTAATTGTAAATACCATATTTACGTGGATATAAACACCCTCTTGATTTTTCAGGCACAAAAAAAATCCACCAATTTTTTTTTTTTTTTTTTTTTATTATCACTTTCGTTATTGCTTTTAAGTTACTTTCACCAAAATAACTACAGAAGTAGAAATTAACATCCTAAAAAAACTAAATAGTCTAATGGCCTATCCAAACTACAATAATCAATATACAGTACTGTGCATTTCACCACAATGTTCTTGTCGTTGTCTTTTATAAAGCTGAAAGAATGCGCATCTTTCTAATATACTTTTCCACGTTACCAAATTTGCCACGACTGACCAGTTATGGAGGCGGAGCCAATAGCTGCTGACCTTGAGCTCAGAGCGGCGTTACAAAACACAACACTCCTCCAGCCAAAGACGACATATTTATTCACCAACAGAAAATGTGACATTTTTTATTTAATGTCTTGAGGGCGAAAAGTTTAGCGTTACTTGGCATGTAGCGAGGAGAGGTGCCAAGTAACATACTTGTAACATACAAGTAATACTACTTTGTTACTTTACTTAACCAGAATTTTGGCTTACTTTTTTTTACAAGACTAATTATTTTTCCCCACATACTTTTTACTTCTACTTCTTATTTTTTAAGCAAATATCTGTACTTTCTACTCGTTCATCAATCTAAAAAAACTTTAAAATAATTTTCAATGTAATTACATACAACATTATAATATAAAAATGTAGTTCTATAATGGCTCTTTTTTTCTTACATTACTTTTATGCTTAAGTATTAGTAACAGTACTATTACTCTAATCAAATATTGGGCAGTTACTTTTACTTCCACAGAAGTATTTTTGAAACTCTAGTTAAGTAACAAAGGTGACTACTTTTGACAGCACTGTTAGCGAGTAAAACATCCCTGAAATAACAATGCGTTACACTACTGCGACTTACTGTAATAGTAATGAATTACTGTAATAGATTACTTCAGTGACGCGTTACTCCCTGCACACCAGTAATCTCGCTAAACGACACCTCTGCACGTCTTCTGTTTCTCAGAGATCCGAAGCAGCTTGAGATCCTCCACAACCAGGTTCTCCTGGAGCAGCTGGAAAGCTCCTCTCCACGCAGACCTGATGTTCCTCAGCCCACGTCCTCCTCAGCGTCTCCAAAAGCAAGTCCTCCACTACCTCCACAACTTCTGCCCGAGGTCACTCCAGCCTGCATCTCTCCTCCATTCTCCACCACTGCGCTAGCTCCTCTCAACCACCATCCAGTCGTGCCCACTGTGATGCCAACCATCTCGTTGCCTTCTACAACCACCTCCGCCTTCTCACAACGCTTCATGTCTCCCGTCAACAAAGCCGACCACCCGCAAGCTCCTCTGTCCAATCATCTACAAATCAACATCAGTCCGACGGTGCCCATCAACTCAGTTCCCGCCAGCGCTTCGGTGGCCGTCCAGAATTTGCCGTCGACTTGTGCGCCAGCGGGTCAAAGCTCCTCTCAGAAGCTGGAGAAGCCTCACACGTCTTCAGCTCTGCCCATCTCAAATACGTCTTCACCCTCATTCGTCCAGCCTCCGTGCCAACCTCCTCCCTCGGGAATTCTGTCTCCCACTTTGCCTCAAACCTTCAGCTACACCCGTCCCAAAGAGTTCATCACGGCCCAGTGTCTATCTCCCGTCAGAAGCCCCTCGCCCACCCAGTCCCCCGTTCCTATGCTCCACGAGCTGGCGGCGATGCTCTTCCCACCCTCCACCCGGGACCTCACCTCCCCCGTCAGCCGGCTGCTCTCCATGCCCAGGAGCTTCCACAGCCGGGGGGTGGAGATGCCCAGCAGCCCCCCGGCCTACGTCGCCTCTCCTCCGCCGCTGCCCGCCTCACGGACCAGTTCCGTGTTTTCCTTCAGGCCTCAGTCGCCTCCCCAGGCGTCTTCACCCACGTCCAGCGGCTCCAGCCCGAGCCCCATTCAGAATCCCGTGGCCTTCTTGAGCTCAGTCCTGCCCTCGCTGCCCGCATGCCCGCCCACCAATGCCATGGGGCTGCCCAGGAGAGCCCCTGTCGGGTGAACACACACACACACACACACACACACACACAACAAACATAAACACACACACCTAAAAACAGAATTCGGAAATTCCGAATCGGAAATGTATTTTTTATTCTTCCACTTGGAGAAATTCTTTTCATTCTCTCAAAATTGTATAGGGTAGGAATTTGTTTTTAAATCATTGTCCTCGATGCAACTGATTATTCGATATAATCAGGGGCACAGTTGAGGGGGGACAATTGGGGCAATTCTGGGGGATTTGGTTTTTTTAAACTTTTTATTTTTAACAGTGATTTTCTAGTAAAAGTAGTGAAAGTTACATTTGACACAGTCTGACACAGTGGAAGAAAAATAATTACATTTGTTTAAAAAAAAAAAAAAAAAAAAAAAATCGAATGAATTATTATTATTATTATTAAACCCGGTAATGGATATTGCTAGTGGAATCATAGCACCCCCTAGCGAAGATATACTCTACTACACTTGCGCTTTGAGACAGTTAAAACTGTGAAAAGCGCCTTACAAATACTCATTATTATTATTATTACTTAGAAAAAATATCTAATTGTTACTACTTTTTCAATCGATTATTCGATTAAAACGTCATTGACGTCAGATATGGCGGCGAATTGAACGTTAAGTAAATAAGAGAATAAGTAAGATACGTAAATAAGTAAGAGAATCATTTAGCCTGAAATTTTTGTTTTTGGAAAGTCTTGGAATTAAAATTATTCGCGGGTGCTTATATTCGTGTAAATACAATGAGTTGTTGAACCCTCATGAATCTGGTGCAGTGTTCCTCATCTGAAGATCTCCACTTGGAGCGAGCGGTTTTAGCTGGGTTGTTTTTTCATGTCCAGACTTCACGGCCTGAAGAAGAGCGCTAAAGGCGAGAAAGCCGTGTCTGAGGACGACGTGCGGACCAGCAGGGAAACGCTCCTACTGGACCTTCAGAAGAAGCTGCACTTCGCTCAGCAGGTAAAGTTGTGTGAGGAGAAAGAAGGATGTTTTAGACAATAATCTGTATTGGTCATTTTAAAATATTTTTTGTAAATGTAAAATGTATAAAGAGAAAGTTATTCATTGCCAGAGGAAACATCAAGCTTTTACGATTATAAAGCTCTTATTTATAATTCTTTCACATTGGATAAAGATAACACTGGCAGTAATGTAAATGATAAAAATAAGCGGTTTTGGAATTATCTTAATTTTTTTCCCACTAAGTGAGTGAGTGAGTAATTGAGTGAGAGTTATTGACTGAATTATTGAGTATGTCAGTAAGTGTGAGTAGAGAGTAGAGAGAATGAGTGAGAAATGAGTGAGAAAGAGATAGAAAAAGATAAAGTGAGGGATTGAGTGAGTGAGTGAGTGAGTGAGAGTGAGTGAGTAAGAGCAGGTGAGTAAGTGAGTGAGTTAGTGAGTCGGTCAGTCAGTCAATAATTGTGAGTTAGAGTGAAAGAGTGTGAGTGATTGATTAAGTAAATAAGTGTGAGTGAGTGAAAGAGAGAGTGAGTGAGTGAGTGAGTGAGTGAGAAAGTAAGAGAGATAAAAAGAGAAAGTGAGTGATTGATTGAGTGAATTATTGAGTGACTGAGAAAGAGGGATTTTGAGGGATTGAATGAAAAGAAAAAGCTTGAAACTTGATTTAATAAGTGAGTGTGAGAGAGAGAGAGAGAGAGAGAGAGAGAGAGAGTGTGTGTGAGGGATTAACTGAGTGAGAGAGTGAGTGAATGAGAAAGAGAGTATGAGGGATTGATTGTGTGAGTGAGTGAATGAATGAATGAATGAGTGAGTGAACTATAGAGTAGGTGAGAGTGTGAGGGAATGATTGATTGATTGAGAGTGATTGATTGACAGTGATGAAAAAGTGTGTAAGTGATTGAGTGCATGAGAGTATGATGAATTGAGTTAATAACTGAGTGAGTGAGTGAGTGAGTGAGTGAGTGAGTAAGTGATGGAGTGAATGAATGATTGAGCGAATGAGTGTGAGTTTACTTGACGTCATTCATCTGTCCTTCCTAGAAGACGAGTAGTGTGAGTGCAGCAGCCGGACTGAACTCTCCCCCCGCAGCCTCCTTTAACTATCACGAGGTACCTGCATCATCCTCAGCACAACTACTCATCCACTACTACATCCTCTCCACCCTGACTAGACCAATACTTTATGTGTGTGTGTGTGTGTGTTAGACCTGGATGAGTGTTAGACAACTGTAAACAAGCAGAGTGTGTAAAGTGAACACCGGTGAGAATCAGTGAGGTCAGACGTGTGTGACTGTGAGATGTTTCCTCAGGAATACAAGGTGTCGAGCTTCGAGCAGCGTCTGATGAGCGAGATCGAGTTCCGCCTGGAGCGAACGCCAGTGGAGGAGTCCGACGAGGAGGTTCAGCACGACGAGATCCCCTCCGGCAGATGCATCGCTCCCATCTTCGACAGGAAGCTGAAGCACTTCCGCGCCGTGGAGGGAGTTCCTGTCACCTTCACCTGCAAAATCATCGGAATTCCCATTCCCAAGGTCTGCAAGATCCCCATTTGCGAAGGTTGTCCGGCTGTAGAAGTCCGCATGTGACTTGTGTCTGCGTCTCACGAAGGTCTACTGGTTCAAAGACGGGAAGCAAATCCTGAAGAAGAACGTGCGCTATCAGAAGATCCGAGAGGCTGATGGGATGTGTTCCCTGCACATTCAAGCCGTCACCGGCGACGACGACGGCAATTACACCGTCATGGCCGCCAATCCACAGGTGAGACCTCGACAGACCGTCAAACAGCAGCCAAGAAGGTTTTTGATGGACAACATCTCAAGAGTTCCTTAGTTAAAGTCTCTGGAACTGAAACTGTGTGGTCGAAGTTTAAGTCCGAGTTCATTTGTAAAGCGCTTTTCACAATTCCAGACTGTCCCAAAGTCGCTGTGTGAAAATGTTAAAGTAGAAGATTGTTGCACTTTGTTCATTGTTCGTGGGTGTTAGGACTATGGGCTTTGACCAGTAAGCAAGCAACAGATGGACAGTGGCCACGACAAAAAAAAACTTCTCAGTTCTCAGTTCAAACCTCTCACATTCATTCAAGTGGGGAATGAGGCGGCTCCACCCCTTCACGTAGACACAGTGGCACCAGGTCATCGGAAGGTCCAGAGGAATGACATTATAGAAGAGGTGAACCCAACATCTCTACTGAAGGTCGACACCTGCCAGCGAATCTCATCACAGACAAGCTGGAATCCAGACTGTCCTACCCAACAGTCAATGTCCCAGTCAGAACTCAACTTGTTGAGTTAAACAAACTTTGGGAGACCATTTGCCAGGTTGTGGAGACCACATCAGATCCTACTTACTGGGTCTGAGGGGGAAACGTTGGGATGAGTTTAGCTTCTAAACCATGGAAAGCCACCAACTAGACCTTCTGGTCCTGCAGACGCTCTACTACAATGGCTGTAGTTCTCCAAGATGATAAACCTGAACAGATGTGCTCCAGGACTGTCTCTCCATTAGTTGTAGTTCTCCGGTGAACCTTTAGGCACCATTCCTTTGGGACCATTCAGTACCATTCTTTGGGAAGTCTCCACCAGCGAACCCTCTGGATGCACGACTGTTTACTGGATCCAGTGCTTTCAGAGAAAGTCTTAAGAACCACCATCTCAGGAGAACCTTGCTTGGTGCTCTCTTCCTTAAGCTCAGAGCACCAATCATCTCATTGGTGTTTTAGTACAGAGTAGAGGTGGACTGAGTTCTCCAGGAGATTCCCCTAGTGTCGGCACTAGCACACAACACCGGGCGACTGAAAATAGATATGTGTGGTTCAAATCACCACTGAATAGCACAGATTGTTAGATTGTGGAGTTTTTCTAGATGATCCTAGAAGATCTCCAAGTCCTCCAGATCTCACCTGCTTGCTGTTGTTTCTCAGGGCAGAATCAGTTGCTCCGGACACTTGATTGTACAGACGGGCCCCGCAAGGAGACACCCGCTGGTTCATGCTCACAGGTCAGCGCTGTACATGGACATTGCCGTATTTTTCGGACTATTAGGTGAACGTAAAGTCCAACAAAATGTTTAAAAAATGTGCGCCTTTTTTAAAATACTTTAAAAAAAAAAAAGTGCCTTATAATCCCAAACAAATGTACGCCTTATATGTGGAAAAAGATTAGGAAATAGACGCCTTAAAATCTGGTGCCTCTTATAGTCCGAAAAATACGGTACTCGATAACATTGAGCAAGAACTTGACTGACTGTAAATTAAAGTGTCTAATACATTTTTAAAAAATCTGAGAAAATAAACACAGTGGTACCTCTCTTTACGAAACTTTCTCTTTACGACTTGTCGACAAGAGTCTCGAAAAATTGAAATTTTATAAAATGGGTCGCATTTTGCATGTAAATGTGATCATCCGTCCCGATAAAAAATGTTTTTATAATATGATAAAATGTTGTAATAAATAACATATTACTTTCGCCATCTTGAATCATACAAAAATCTCACAATAACTGTGAAATAGCTGGATCAGCGCGAATCCTGACGTCACCAGGATGTTAGCCGAGCGTCTCACCCGGGTTGTACTTTTGTGCGTAAACAAAATGAAACGGCACAGAGACTGTTCTGAACGTCTTCTGTCTGTAATGTCGTTGTAGCCTAACAACATGACGGTTTGTTGTTGAACACTTAATTTTCCAATGTCACATTTAACAGCTCCACCTGCATTGCCTTTCTCCGCCACTGGGTGTCATAGTTTCACAACAATCCTGTTTGCGGTTCCGAAAGTAAGTGTTTTATTATAATTTGATTTATTAAAAGCCGTCAGGACTCTTACATGTTTCACAGAAGATCTCCCTGCATTGTAGTAGTAAGAAACTACATTTGAACTATCGTATAGTGAAACAATTTTGTAAAAAGAGACGGAATTTTTCGTCTTTTGTTAGTCATTCGTAAGCGTAGGTACCACTGTATTGATTGAGGGAGAACATCCAGTGACGGAGACACCTAGGGTAGGACGTGTGGCTTGAGCTGGAACTGCACCTTCTCTGTGCTACAGGGTCCGAGCGCGGGTGCAGGAGGTGGAGGGCGATCCCGCTCTGGAGCGCTTCTTTCGTCCGCAGATCCTACAGGCTCCGGGAGACCTGCTCGCCCACGAGGGTCAGCTCTGTCGCCTGGACTGTAAGGTGAAGGACATCTCCGTCCACTGGTCTGCGCCCTAAACCATCTAAATCAAGAAAATATTTTTCTGACAATGCAGTGCTGTCCAAAGTGTCACATTCGTTACTCTGGTAGAAGTATAGAGTTTAAAAAGACTTCAGTGGAAGTAAAAGTATCAACAGGGGTGTAAAGAGTACCGGACAGCCATACTTGAGTAAAAGTACAGATACTTACTGTAAAAATGACTCCAATACAAGTAGCAAGTCACCAATTTCAAAAAGACTTGAGTCAAAGTAGCAAAGTATCCAATTTTAAAAGAACTTAAGTATTAATAAGTATTTTTTTTTTATGTGCCCAAAAAAAAAATTTGTGAAAACAAACTATTGTTTTCCAAGACAGAAACAGAATTTAACCTCAATGTTTGAAAACTGGTAGAACAAAGTAGATAAAAAGAACAAAAAGTCAGTCTCAATCACTTAAATTTGCAAGTAGATATAAATTAAAATGATGAATCTGATCAGTAAATTATATATTATATGTATTATATAAAGTTATATATTATATAATAACATTTGTAAAACACATTTTTACGCCCCTAATTCACATTCTTGTGGTTTCTAATTCACAAATAGCGTCCATTACCTTCAGCAGCCTAAAGATGGCGATATTCACCTCGTCCGCCCAAGAAATTAAACCGCGGTATGAATCGATTATGGTTTGTTGCGCACAATCACAATGTAAACAGTAGCAGTAAGTGTCAATTCAAATGTAGTGGAGTGAAAAGTACTGCTACTCAATCAGAAATGCAGTGGAGTAGAGAGTAAAAGTTGTTTATATTTTTAATACTCAGTGCAAGTACGAAGTAGCCAAAAAACACACTTAAGTAAAGTAACCAAGTACATTTACTCAAGTACCTTACACCCCTGAGTATCAACTCAACCTTTTTACTCAAATAAAAGTGCTGGTTTGATAACTAGTAGAAGCATAAAAGTAAAATGTAATTGTAAGGAAAAGTGTAATTAAAAGTTACATTTTAATGGTCCAAGACTGTATTTTTATATTAAAATATTGCTGTAAGTAATAACATTGGAAATAAATGCATTTTATCACAATGCAAACGCATTATAAACGCATACGTATGTGCAGTGTTGGGTGTTTCGCATTACAAAGTAACGCATTACTGTAATTAAAAGACGTTTACACTGAAAAAGCAATGTAACGGATTACTGTTTCTTTTTATGCAATGTACAGAGACTTACAATGTACTTGCATTACGTTGTAAAATAATTAAACTCGCTGAACATTATTGAATTGTGTTAATTTATCTTCTTATGGTAAAAGTGTAGTTCTAAATCGCTGCTTCAAAATCGCTGTAGTGCTGGTGCACGTTATTCGCCACAGTTTGCGACAGTCGTATTTAAAGTGGAGACGTGTGACTCGGCAGCAGCAGCTAGTGGCTGTTTTACGTAATGACGACATTCAAGTCACTTTGCTGTTCTGAAACTAGCAGATAGGACCATTACAGTCATTAGTGAGATACTTCCTGCGGAGAAAACACTGTCAGTCAAGAGCTCGGGTATCTACTAAAACACTGACACGGACGTTTCAAGAAGCATTTAGTTAAGTTACTTATTCAGTAACTAAGTTACTTTTCAGACACAGTAATTAGAAAAGCAATTACATTTTAAAGAAATGAAATAATTAGTTACTTTTTTTCAGTTACTTGCCCAACACTGCAAGCATGTGCGCTACTTAGCATTAACAGGTTTCGTTTATCTGAGTGATAACATCATTTACAGATACACCAATATGCTTCGTTCAGTCGCAAAAGCTCCTGCTTCCTTGAAGCCGTTTCATTCGCTGATGCGACAGACGGAATGATACGTGTTTATACGTCTCGTCCAACCACAATCAAGTTTACCGTAACCGGACGGCGCCATTCAGTGGCGGTTCTACACTGTATGGCGCCCTGGGCGAGACTCCTTCTTGGCGCCCCCCACACCCCCCCCACGCCCCCCCCATACAAAAAAATAAAATAAATATATATATATATATATATATATATATATATATATGTTCATTAAATATTATATTTTACGAAGCTATATAAAACTATACATTTTAACTATAAATAATAACACAAATTAAATATAGAATTAATATGTTAAATATCTTGAATCAAACTACAGAACCTTAAAAAAAAAATAAAAAAATTAAAAAAAAAAATAAAAAAAAAACTCTAATCTGACTTTTCTGGCCTTCCTTGATTAAGTTCTCGTACGAAATATGTTACATGAATACTGTAAAATTTAGAGAGATTGCATAACTTTATCTTTTGCTCGTTTTGTCCTCATCTTCTTTTCACTTTTTCCTATGTTGTGAACCTGACAGCTATTGTGTTTTTTTCTCCATCTCTCACGAATCCCAATCGTTTGTTTTGCAAATTGGGGATCAAGTCATCGGATTTATCCCACATCCCTTCACCCAACACTGTTACTCAAGACCTAGTTGACCAAGACCTAGTTGACCCAAGACCTAAGTCAAGAGTGCAAACAAATACACCTTGATTGTTTTGTATTACCTATGTTTTTATGCATTTGACACAATTTAGATAAAAAAAAACATGTTTGCTTATTAGGAGTGTGACAATTAATCCTGTAATTGACGTGTACATCCTTAATAAATGAGTGATGCGTTGAAGCCCCGCCCCCCGCCTGCCCCAGTCTTACTGTAGTTTAGCCCGGGCGGGGGCGGGGCTACTTCTCGAGAGAGAGACACTCACTCTTTGCGCTTTACCTCTCCCCCCTTTTTCACTTTTTTCGTTATCTGCCACGACACACAAACGGGTCGCCGTCACAAACGTTACAGAAAAACGCATTGCGGCCGCGCATTTTTTTTTTCGATCGCCGGTGGCGCCCCCCACGTGACTTGAAAAAAATGCCGCCCTGGGCGACTGCCCCGTTCGCCCATGACTAGAACCGCCACTGGCGCCATTTATCTGGATGTCTTTTTTTTTTAGGCTGATGACAAGATGGAAATAAAACTGACCGAAATCGGAATAACGCGGCTAGTTTTAAAATGTAAGGAGTCGGATATTGCACAGATATTGCTTAAAAGAATTCAAGAGTAGAAGTAAAAAGGAGGAGGTGGGAGGGGTTACTCAAGTAAAGTACAAATGAGCCAGAATTCTACTTAAGTAATAACGGTAAGTTAAGTATAAATACTTAAGTATTTTTTTTACTTGGTTACTTGACACCTCTGCGCCCATGTGAGAGGAAACTAAACTAGAGAAGATCCAGGCCGTGTGAATAAAAGAATAAGGATCTTCTCCAGTCATATTTGATATCCAATTGGTTTGAAGATTTCAATTTAGAAATATGAGATTTGATTAGTGAATACACAACGGGACAGTTGCAAACAAACGACAGTTCTGCGAGGAAGGAAACTATATAAACTAGACGGCGAACTTGAAGTCCGTGTTATTGTCTTCAGGTCAGCGGTCTACCTCAACCGGAGATCATGTGGCTCCTGAACGGCAAACCGGTTTACCCGGACGAGTCCCACCGCCTGCTGGTGCGAGAGAACGGGATGCACTCGCTGCTGATGGAGCCGCTGACGGCGTCAGACGACGGCACCTACACCTGCATCGCCTCCAACAAGGCGGGTCAGAGTTCCTTCAGCCTGCAGCTCACGGTGCTGGGTGAGTCTCCACAGCGCCCCCGCAGGACACACGCTGCATCTGCACTTACATTAGAATAGATAGAATGCTTTTATTATCGTTGCATCACAGGGTTACAATGAAATTAGTATTGCTACTTTGTTGGATGCAACAAGAACGATGTGAAAATTTACACACTTGATAAACCAATATACTGTGTTTACGCGAATATAAGCACCCCCCTTTTTTTTTTAGTATATTCGACGCTCAAAAACGTGGGTGGCGCTTATAATTGCTTATTTCAAACAAGCCCCCATTTTTACGTATTTCAAGTCAGGAACAATCACAAATAAACGGAAACACGTCGTCTTTCTGCAGAACTATATAATAAACTACAAACCACGACTAGTAAGCTTAGCTTAGCTTAGCGCAACCGGCTACAAACAAGTCCAATGTGTCGTCGCAGAAAGAGTCAAAACAGTCGAGAATGAAGAACACAGGCAAGAAGCAAAAAATCAGAGGAACAGACACAATCAAAACGCTGGGTCTGATAAACAGGGGAAGTTAAATATGTTACATTTTTAAGATAAATGTGTTAGTATTTTTAAGAAAATATTAACATAACTGAACCAGAAACGATAATAAAATGTTTTTTGTAATTTTTCTTATTTTGTGCCTGAAAAATTAGGGATGTGATTATATTTGCGTAAATACGTTAAATAACTATAATTTATTAAGACATGGTACAAAATGTAAAAGACAAAGAAACAGTCTAAATAGGACACGAGAAAAAAGCAATCGACAAAATATACACAGTGCAAAGGCAAATACGACAATCAAAAGTGGCACGATCGACATTTTTCTGTCCGACTTCCACAGTCGCAAAAATCAATTTACCTCATGAATATAAGCACCCACTTTTTACAAATTTAGAAGTTAAAAACTTGAGGAGTGCGTCTCATATGCATATTTCATATTTTTATTGGCCATTTTTTCATGTTTCACGTCAGGGGCAATCAAAACAAATGGTATAATATAAGTTGTCTTTATGTAGCAGTGATGCTTCTGCATCCTCTTTTCTTTCTTCAAACAATGGTTTTGGAGCCAGACCTATGTATATGCTTTTATTGGCTGAATAATATAAATTAAGACACTTAATAATTAGTCAAGCTGCTGAACACAGTGTGAAAACTCGGAATAACTAGCAATAATAGCAACTGGAATCATAGCACCCCCTACTGGAGATATACTCTACTACATTTAGAAATAATAACAAATCTAATCGTTACTATGTTTCTATTATCTATAATCTTATGCTTTTACTATGTTTCTATTATCTATTATCTTAAAACCCGGAATAAGTAGCAATAATAGCAATTGGAATCATAGCACCCCCTACTGGAGATATACTCTACTACATTTAGAAATAATAATAAATCTAATTGTTACTATGTTTCTATAATACTATAAATTATTATAAATACTCTAAGGTGTGAAGTACTTGATTAAACTTTAGGAATCTTTGTAAATATTGTAAATATACAACATGTATATATGTATAACACAATTGAGTCTAAAAAAGTATGACGAACACTTAAAGAAACTGAAACTAGGGGCGCTAGCGAGCAGCGAATGGAGTAGACGCACATTTTCGGTCTCCCTGATGCTGATATTATTTTTATAAAAATATCCGTCAATATATTATTTCGTTTAAAGCCGGATGCCTTTGGTTCATCATTAGTCGTGTGCAATTACAGCAGTGTAATCAATTTCGATATTTAACCGCGAGATACGCAATAATGGCATCCAAGAAGTTTTCGAAGGCCGCGCAGCAGGCCAAAGATGACGCTGCTCCGAGTGACTCTCTTTCCTCGTCCTCCGCCAGCGCTATTCTCGCTGCCATCGAGTCGCAGGGCAACGAGGTGAAGCGGCTAATCGAGGACACTAAAAAGTCTATTAACACCCGCCTGGATGCTCTGGATATTGTTCTGGCCAAACTACAGTCCGACCAGTCGGGCGTCAAGAAGAGAGTTGAGGAGTTGGAACTTTCGGTGACGGGCTGCGATTCGCGGCTGGATGAGGTTGAGAAAATTTGCGAGGAGATGCGGTCTGAGAACAAGTTTCTCCGCGCCAAAGTCAATGATCTGGAGGGCCGTTCACGGCGGCTGAATTTGAAATTTATCGGGATAAAGGAAGGAGCGGAACAAGGTCATCCCACGGAGTTTGTGAGCGAGCTCGTTTCTTCACTATTCGGCCAAGACAAGTTTCCAAAACCCGTTAAAGTGGATCGCGCGCACAGATTGCTGCAGCCGAAGCCGACGGATGAGGAGAGACCGCGACCGATCATTGCCAGGATGCACCACGACCGCGATAAAGACCTGATTCTCCGCCTGAGTCGTGAAAACGCACCACTGTATTACAAGGGGAAACAGGTGTATATCTTCCCGGACTATACGGCAGAGGTGGCGTCCAAACGGCGTGCATTCGGACCGGTGATGAAAGTTTTGAAGGAGGCGGGGGTGTCCTGCTCTCTCCGCTTTCCTGCGAAATTGCGAGTCAAACACAAGGACTCCTTGTCAACATTTGATTCTCCGGACGAAGCACGTAAATATGCGGACTCTCTGATTACGGAGTGATTTATTTTCTGATTATTTTGAGCTGATGTTCTGCTGGATTGCACAGTGAAAAACGAATGCTTAAATTACTTATCCAAGTTAATAGTTTATTCTTATCCAATGTGACGGTATTTATTATCTTTTCATTTTTTTTTATTATTCAGCGGGGGGAGTTTGACCGAGTTTAATGTTTTTCTTTTT
>MU204221.1:157767-171127 GCA_017309775.1 Paedocypris sp. Pulau Singkep
AAGTTTACTGGAATTGGGATTTACGTCAACGTCAAATTATCTTGCATTATCTAGATTTTAGTTACTAATCTATGTCTTTTGGAGACACGAGTATAAACAATTCAACAGCTTTCAGCCTTGGCCTAAAATATAATAAGATCTTAATATTGGAAATAAGATTTAAGTTATTAAATATTAAAAATATTCTAACAGTCAGAGATCAGAGTCTGTCCCACAGAATCATCTCACACCTGAAGTCGTCCAGGAGCCTCTTCATCATGTGCCACATCCCAGTGTTCTGCTGGATCTCAGCCGCTGTTCTGGAGAGAATGATGAGAGAGTCTGAGAGCAGAGAGATTCCCAAGACTCTCACTCAGATGTACACACACTTCCTCGTCCTTCAGACCAACATCTCACACCAGAAGGACTATGAGGAGAGCGTGAAGAGTGAAGAGATGATTCTCAGACTGGGGAAACTGGCTTTCCAGCAGCTGGTGAAGGGGAATGTGGTCTTCTATGAGGAAGATCTGAGGGAGTGTGGTGTTGGAGTGACAGAAGCATCAGTTTACTCGGGATTGTGCACTCAGATCTTCAGAGAAGAGTTTGGCTGGTTTCAGTGGAAGGTTTTCTGCTTTGTTCATCTCAGCATCCAGGAGCATCTCGCCGCTCTATATGTTCATCTCACCTTCACTAACAACAGCATCAGTGTGATTCATCAGATCAACCAGAGTTTCTTCTCTAGATTATTTATGAGAAATAAAGTAAAGTCATTATCTGAGGTGCATCGTGCTGCTGTGACTGAAGCCTTCAAGAGTGAGAATGGACATCTGGATCTTTTCCTTCGTTTTCTTCTGGGTCTGTCACTGGAGTCTAATCACAGTCTCTTACTAGAAACACGGACACAGACGAGAAGATTCTCCTATAACAAAGAGGAAACAGTTCCTCAAACAGAAGATCAGTGAGAATCAATCAGCTGAGAAAAGCATCAATCTGTTCCACTGTCTGAATGAACTTGGTGATGATTCACTGACGCAGGAGATTCAACGTTATCTGACGACAGGAGAAATGGAGCGAGTCAGACTGTCTTCTTCTCAGTGGTCGGCTTTGGTGTTTGTGTTGCTGACGTCAGAGCAGAAGATGGAGGATTTTAAACTACAACAGTTTATTACAGAAGAAATTCCAGCAGATTATGTTCTTCAGAAGCTTCTTCCTGTCATTAAAGAATCTTCATCAGCCGAGTAAGTCATATAAACCTTATTTTGAACATTTGTGTTGGGTTTAAAACATTCTTGCCTCTACGGTTCTTCACTGATCGGACTGTCCTGCTATGAAATGAAACCCGTCACACAAAGTTCAGTTTCAAAGTGAAGATCTGACAGTGGTCGCAGACTCAAGTGGCTCCTCCTCCAGCCACGCCCGCCCAGCTCTCTAGTCGATCCTCTATTATAGCAGAAAGGCAGGAAACACATTTCATTGGTCAGTACACTTTTATCTAGGACTGCAACTAACGATTATTTTATATCAATTAATCTATTGATTATTTTTTTCAATTGATCGACTAAACTTTGATTATTCTAACGATAATATTTTTGCCCGAGCGATTATTTGTTCATGAAAATTCAATAAACATGCTATGTGGTTTTTCATTTACACTGTCTTTTTTAAACACAAAGGTAATTTGAAACATAGGGGCCCAAACACATACACCCAAACTGATTAAAGATAACCCCCATGTAAAGTGCATTTAAACGTAACACTTTCTGTATTTGATTAGCGATGCCTTTGTGTCGTCATTAAAAGTTTATTTTGTTCTATGTCGTCATGAAGCCAAAATGTGTCCTAACAACAGAGACCCCGATCTTCCTTTCTGTTTCCCACACTTTTGACCACTTTTGTTGCCATCGTCTGTTCCGTTAGTTTCCCGCCATGTTTGAAAAATGAAAACAACAAGCGACTGATCAATGTGGGTTTTTTCTGACATATTTACGTAATTGATTATGTCGAACACGTTGACTACTCGTTTGCAGCCCTACTTTTATCAAATCCACATTCTTTTGTGGCAGATCTCACTGTCTCAGGCTTTGGTTCTCACACCAGGCTTTCTGATCAAGGTCGAGATGCCCAAACTCACTCAGGAAACTCTTCAGGAATGAAAGTGTCAACATTCCTTCACACGCAGTTTCAGCTTATATTAAATTTGTATGCATTTAGAGCATAATATTTTTAACATTTTGTGTAGATTTATTGAAGTTGTTCACAAGAACTGTGTGTGTAGGTGTGTGTGTGTGTGTGTGTGTGTGTGTGTTTGTGTGTGTGTGTGTTTGCTAGTAGGAATAATACAAATTGCTAATTTTTGCTAATTTTTCATCTATCCATATTACATTCATGCAAGAAACATTTCTATAGTTTGAAGATTTTTTTTTACCAGTTGAAGCTGAAAATAGTGTCAGTGATTTGTTCTTCATTATCTTAATGTTTCTGAAAGAGTGTCGTTGTTCTTCACAGTTTGAGATGGTGTGGAGTGACAGAAGAAGGTTATTCTGCTCTGACTTCAGCTCTGAGATCAAACTCACGTCTGACTGAACTAGATCTGTCTCGGAATAATCTGAGAGACTCTGGAGTGAAGATTCTCTCTGATTCACTGAAGGATTCTCACTGTAATCTACACAAACTCAGGTAATTCTGCTCTCAGAAAATACACACATATCAGATAAAGCATAAAATAACATTAAAAAAAATGAAGTGAAAAAGAACTTCAATTGTTTTAGATTTAGTTTAATTGTGTCATGGACTCTGGCACATTGTTTTGTGGGACTTTTAGTTTGACACTTTTATTTTGAAATGTTGTCACGGATTCTTTCTCTTAGACGTCACATTTGTGTTTTGTTTACTTCCTGGTTTTCCCCATGTCGGTTTGTTTAGGTGCCCAGCTGATTCTTGTTAACTTTCTGGTCTCCGAGTGTTTGATCGTCCTGGTGTTTTCGTGTTCAGCTGTGTCTCATCCACTCGTTATTAAGTTCTGAGCATTTGTAAGGAGCTTTTCACAGTTTTAACTGTCTCAAAGCGCAAATCATTAATCACGATGGCGTTTGTGTCCGTGTCTTAGTGTCAGCTGTTTGTCATTGGTCACGTCATTATGTCAGGTATTTAAGCACAGGTTTATGTCACAGTTCTTTGTCGGATCATCTGATATGTTTGGTTTTGGTTTCGTCTCGTCTTGACTCGTGTATGTTTGGAATAAACCTTTTTGTTAAGGAATTAACTTCCTGCTTCCCGACCTCTTACATGCTGCGCCAGCCCTCGTGACAGACGAACCGTGACAAATTGTATGAAAGATAATTATTTTATTTGTTAAGTTAACACAAAGTTTATGGCAAATTTAAAGCAAAGAAAGTAACTAAAATTAAAAAAAAATAACATGTTAAAATGTATCAATATTTATTTGTTTTAATATTTAGTTTATTTAATTGATTTTAATAATTGCCTTTTTTTTAAGTGGTTAAACATCGAAACTCAAATTGACAGTTTTAGTTCCAGTGGAAAGTGAAAATAGTCTTGAAGTGTCAGTGTTTTGTTCTTTATTATCTTGATGTTACTGAATTGAGAGTGACAATGCGGCTGGGTGACGAACCCACATGCACAGCACGGACGAAACGATCTCAGAGCAAGCAGGGTTTTATTTCCAGGAAAAAAACTCAGAGTCGTACAGGCAGAGGTCAGAAAAATCACGGTCCAAACGGGATCCAAATCGCTAGGCGGTAATCAGTAGTACAAGGTCAAAAGCAAGGTCAAAATTCCGGAAAAAGGCTAGAGAAAACACGCTGGAATGACAAGAAAATAATACTGACAATCTGGTAAAGAAACATGGAATGACCTGGTGCTTAAATACAAACATGAAATGATTCCAAACACACAACACCTGAAACAAACATGGCGACAGAGCCCGAAGTTAGCGGAAGTAACCAAAACCCCACGTGACGCTAAACAGAGACGGTGACGAGCATTTCAAAATAAACGTGTCAAAATAAGAGTTCAACAAAAACTAGGTGCTTGAGTTCATGACAGAGAGACTGAAGAGTGTCGTTGTTCTTCACAGTTTGAGAGGTTGTGGAGTGACAGAAGAAGGTTGTTCTGCTCTACCTTCAGCTCTGAGATCAAACTCACGTCTGACTGAACTAGATCTGACTGATAATAATCTGAGAGACTCTGGAGTGAAGATTCTCTGTGATTTACTGAAGGATTCTCACTGTAATCTACACAAACTCAGGTAATTCTGCTCTCAGAAAATACTCAAATATTAGACAATGCATTAAAAAAACATTTATCAAAAATACTAAGTAAATAAAAACTTTCAATTGTTTTAGATTTAGTTTTATTGTATGAAAGATAATTTATTTATTTGTGAAATAAATACTAAAACATTTGTCATGGCAACGTTAAAGCAAAGAAAGTAACTAATATAAAGAAAACTAACATTTTAAAATGTATTCATATTTGTTTGTTTTTATTCTTTATTTATTTATGTATTTATTGTTTTATTATTACTGTTATTATTATTATTATTATTAATATGTGGTTAAACATCAAAAATTAAATTAACAGTTTTAGTTCCAGTTGAAGCTGACAATAGTTTTAGTCTTGAAGTGTCAGTGATTTGTTCTTTATTATCTTGATGTTTCTGAACTGAGAGACTAAAGAGTGTCGTTGTTCTTCACAGTTTGAGTGAATGTGGAGTGACAGAAGAAGGTTGTTCTTCTCTGACTTCAGCTCTGAAATCAAACTCACGTCTGACTGAACTAGATCTGTCTGAGAATGAGAATCTGAGAGACTCTGGAGTGAAGATTCTCTCTGATTCACTGAAGGATTCTCACTGTAATCTACACAAACTCAGGTAATTCTGCTTGCAGCACTTGCCTTGTTATAAAGAAAGTTTACACTATTATTTTTGTTCATTTGAAGCTCGTCCCGTCGAACTGTTAGTCTTAAATTTTATTGCTCTTCCCATTAACCGTTCCTTAACCGCTTTGTTTAGTTTCTCCCACAACACACCCTCAACATTCAATTTTGCTCCTCAACACTACACAGTTAATTGTCATTTCCTGCACGCAAAATCAATCATAGCATTTCATTCCCCACAATAAATCATAAACATTTCATGCCGTTCTCCATAATAAACATAAACATTTCATTTCATTACCAATGTCATTTCGTTCACCCAAGATACACAATTATACTTCAGCGCCGATTACAAGGACATACATGCAACTCACAAACCAACAATACACCAAGTCGACAAGGAAAATCAATTGAATACCGAAACAGGTCCAAGTCTGAATAAGGTATATAATCCCGAAAAACCAAGTAGTGGAAGCGGAAATTTCCGATGTCCTTTTTAGTCCTTGGCAGTCACAAACCTCAAAATAAAAAGTTTCGACCTCACCAGCTTTTGCCACGGAGTCCGTTATTTATTCCCCGTTCGAGAAAAGAATTATTTTCGTGATAAACAGATCGCACGCCACAGCACCGACAACACGCGCTTCTGTCCACAGCTGATTCGCTTCCCGCCATCAACACAACACCACACCCACATACTCGCGCATGTCCGGACTCCCCGCTATGGAGGACCAAAACCGCCAAAATCAATTATAAATGACAAAGGAAATAAATGTACTTATGTATTAACAAATGCGGAAATGCATTAATGAAAAATAAATGTATAAATACATATAGTTATGTTAGTACAACAAATGAGAAAAAAATGTAACCCTTTATCTTTTCCTTCCCAATTACAATGACTTGGAGATCGGGGTTTATTCAAGTTCGTGGTCAAAACGGGCAAAGGGGTCGTAGTTAGCAAACAGGTACAACGGAGGTCAGGCAAAAACAGTCCGGGAACAGGCGAGAGGTCAAGAATCGAGATCAAAATCAGGTAATAATCCGAGAGGCAAAAGCGTGGTCAAAATACGAAAATACAGGGTCAAAACCGGAGAGAAACTAGATCAAGAATAAACGCTGGAGAGCTGGCAAAATAGCACAGACAATCTGGCGGCGAACACAAACCAAAGAAGCTCTTATAAAGCCCACAAATCATAGCATAACCCCAAACACCTGAACAAACTAAGATGGCGGCAAACAAAAGAACCCGGATCAAGAATGGTGACGTCAGAATAAAAGTCCGTGACAATAACAAACTCAAAGTCCGTGACGAGGAGAGCTAGAGTTCATGACAGAACCCCCGTCCCTAGGTCGGATTCCTAGACGGCCCAGGGGTCTCGGCAGATTCTCGGTGGAAGTCCTCTATGAGAGAAGGGTCGAGGATGTCTCTGCCCGGCACCCAGGAGCGTTCGTCCGGACCATACCCCTCCCAGTCGACTAAATATTGGTGACCCCGCCCTTTTCGGCGGCTTGCCAGAATCTTTTTGACGGTGTAAGCAGGACCGCCGTCGATGACCATCGGAGGGGGTGGATTAGGCGTGGAAGGGACCAATGGGCTGGTGACCACAGGCTTGAGACGACTGACATGGAATGTAGGATGGATCCTCATGGTCCTAGGCAAAGATAATCTCACAGAGTTTGGATTAATAATACGTTCAATCTCAAACGAGCCAATAAATTTCTGAGCTAACTTACGTGAAGGGACCCTTAAGGGAAGGTCCTTCGTAGAGAGCCATACTCTTTGACCTGTGGCATATGTGGGCGCGGGGGATCGATGGCGGTCTGCCGCCTTCTTATAGCGAGCTTGACTTGTGAGCATGGCCCGACGGGCCCGTAACCAGGTTCCTCGACAGCGTCGGATGAGCGCATGGACTGAGGGGATTATAATTTCGTTCTCAAGAGCAGGAAACAAAGGTGGCTGATAACCGTAGGCACATTGAAAAGGAGTGAGTCCTGTAGATGAGCAGGGAAGTGTGTTGTGAGCATATTCGACCCAAAGAAGTTTTTGGCTCCATGACGTAGGATTGGTTGAGGATAACAAACGAAGGCCCGTCTCCAGCTGCTGATTCGCTCTCTCTGTCTGTCCGTTGCTCTCTGGGTGGTACCCTGATGACAGACTGACTTTCGCCCCTAGAAGAGAACAAAACTCGTGCCAGAATTTAGAGACAAACTGGGGGCCTCGATCGGATACAACATCTCTTGGAAACCCATGCAAACGAAAAACGTGCTGCAGAACTGCTTGGGCGGTCTGTTTGGCTGACGGAAGCTTGGGCAGGGGGATAAAATGGGCCAGACGAGAGAACCTATCAATTACAGTCAGTACTACGGTGTTGCCGTGAGACGGAGGAAGGCCGGAGACAAAGTCTAGAGCGATGTGAGACCACGGTCTGTGAGGGACAGGAAGCGGTTGGAGAAATCCCGGAGGGGGGCGGTGAGAACTCTTGTGAGTTGCGCAGGTGGGACAGGCAGCCACATACTCACGGACATCTTTGTTTACTGATGGCCACCAGAATCTCCGCCCAACAACGAAAATAGTCCTCTGGACTCCTGGATGGCCACTGAAGGTAGAGGTATGGGCCCAATGAATGACTTCACCTCTTAGCTCTGGAGGAACAAATAGCCTATTAGGAGCACAAACAGGGTTGGGTTGCAGATCACGGATCGCGGTCTTCACGTGATTCTCAATAGACCATGTGACGGCTCCTATTAAACATGATGCAGGAAGGATTGAAGTGGGTTCTTCAATATCCTCTTCAGAGCCATGGAGACGAGACAGGGCATCGGGTTTGATGTTATGAGAAGCTGGGCGGTAAGACAGATGAAAATTAAACCGTGAAAAGAATAATGACCATCGTGCTTGCCGTGAGTTGAGTCTCTTCGCTGTTTTCAGGTACTCGAGGTTCTTATGATCCGTGTATACAAGGAAAAGTTGTTCTGCTCCCTCCAGCCAATGGCGCCACTCTTCCAACGCCACCTTTACTGCCAACAGCTCTCTCAGTTACCTATGTCGTAGTTTCTTTCTCCTGGTGAGAGTTTTCGTGAAAGGAACGCACAGGGATGTAGTTTTCTTCCCTCACGGTCCCTCTGAGATAAGACAGCTCCCACGCCGGTGTTGGAAGCGTCGACCTCCACGACAAACTGCTGTGTAGGGTCTGGCATGCGCAGAATCGGAGCTGTAGTAAAACTGGATTTTAGTTGTTGGAATGCCCTCTCCGCCTCTGGAGACCACTGGAACTTGACTCGGCTGGAGGTCAGAGCATGTAAAGGTGCGGCAATATGACTGAAGCGGCGAATGAAACGACGATAAAAATTAGCAAACCCCAAGAACCGCTGAACTTCTCTCCGACTCTGGGGTATAGGCCAATCCTTTACAACTTGGGTCTTAGCTGGATCCATCTGGATGCCTTCGGGAGACACAATAAATCCAAGAAATGACACAGTGGGAACATGAAACTCGCATTTTTCAGCCTTTACATATAATCAGTGTTCTTGAAGTTTTTTTAGGACTTGGCATACATGCTGCTGATGTTCTTCTTCGGAACGAGAAAAAACCAAGATATCATCTAGATAAACAAAAGCAAAAACATTTATCATTGATCCAAGGATGTCATTGACAAAGGCCTGAAACACGGCCGGGGCATTGGTTAGACCAAACGGCATGACTAGATATTCGAAATGACCGATGGGTGTATTAAAGGCAGTCTTCCACTCATCGCCCTCCCGAATCCGGACAAGATGGTATGCGTTCCGGAGGTCGAGCTTCGTGAAAAATCTGGCATTGGTTAACAGTTCAAAAGCAGATGACAAAAGAGGTAAGGGGTAACAGTCTCTGACAGTCACGGCATTTAGGCCTCTATAATCGATGCAAGGGCGCAGGGTGCCATCCTTTTTTTTGACAAAGAAAAATCCGGCACCTGCCGGCGAGGACGATGGCCGAATGAGTCCGGCGGCTAACGACTCGTCGATGTATTTTTTCATGGCCAATCGTTCGGGAGGGTTGAGAGAAAACAGACTACCTCGAGGCGGCGAGGATCCAGGACGTAGATTGATGGGGCAATCATGAGAGCGGTGAGGAGGAAGCGCAGTCTCCTTTTGCTTGCTGAATACAGGTGCTAGGTCGTGGTAGCAGGATGGAACTCCATCTAAATTGGTCGGTTCGGTAAGCTCGGGCACCTGTTCATCTGGAACGACACATGAATGGTTACAGTCAATTCCCCACTCGACCACTTCTCCTGTTCTCCAATTCAGCTTGGGATTGTGTCGCCTTAACCAGGTGTGTCCGAGCACGACAGGGTGATAGGAAAATTCAACCACATGAAAATGTATTTGTTCCGAATGGGTGTCCGAGAAGCTCATGGTAACAGGACCGGTACTGTGCGTGACCTTCCATAGCTGATGACCATCCAGACCGGTAGCTTCTAGTGGAACGGGTAAGGGTAGGATCGGCACCTTCAGACGTTTCGCCAGATCTGCGTCCATGAGACTTACATCGGCTCCGGAATCCACCAGCATGGCCTGTTGGATGGATTTTGGACCTACAGAGAGCGTGACAGTGGGCATAGAACGAGCAGAGGCGTTAAACACACCCGATCGACTCACCACTACCCTCTGTTCTAGTGATGAGCCCCTTCTTTTACTGGGCACGACAAGGCAAAGTGGCCGGCTTGTCCACAATATCGACAGAGACCCAGATTTTGACGTTGTCTCTTCTCCTCATCCGAAAGCCGAAAACGGCCAATCTCCATCGGCTCACACTTGGCGCTGCGCTCCACGGATCCGGCCGGACTGATGGGACGCTTAGGAACGGAAGGTTCCCCAGGTGACGCCTGTCGTGGGTTGAAGTGATCTGAAGATTCAGTGTCGTCGCTCGCGATGGCGTTCCTCTTCGCGGCTCTCGCGTTCATTGTTAACTAATCTTCGGTCGACTTGGATTACCTGAGATATGAGCTCTTCAAGACTTGTCGCTAACTTCATGGGCGCCATACTGTCCTTGATCCGACGAGAAAGCCCCTTCAGAAACACGTCGCATAACGCGGTGGAATCCCACCCCGCCTCCGCAGCTAGGGTGCGGAATTCACCTGCGTAAACAGAGGCGCTTCGGTTTCCCTGGCGGAGGCTCACCAGTCTCTGCGCAGCTTCACGTCCTGGTGAAATCTCTTGAAAAATTCGCCTTAAGGCGGCAGAAAAATCATTAAAGTTGTTCATGCACGGTGACTCGTTTTGCCACTCGGCCGTAGCCCAGGTTTCTGCTCTCCCGGTCAGATGTGAAATAGCATAGGCAACTTCAGAACGATCGGTGGGGAACATGGGTGAGTGCAACTCGAAATGAATTTCGCACTGCGTTAAAAAGGCGCGGCAATCGCCTGACTCACCAGAGAATTTGGACGGGGCGCTGAGTTGAACGTGCGGGGCAGAGATCGTTGGCGCGGGTAGCGTGACCGGGGCTTGAGCAGGAGCGGTGGCGGCGGCAGGCTGGTTAGCATTGAGACGCTTATCCAAGGCTTCCAGTCGTTCCCCAAGCGACGTAAGAACTCTCTCCTGTCGGGTGGCTAGAGCCGCAAGTTGCCCGACGTTGGCTTCCGTCTCCGCTTCCCGTTTCCGAAAAGCCTCTCCCAGTCTTTGAATCTCCGCAGATATCTCCTTCAGACCGGCAGAATCCATCTTTTTCTGGCCAGATTGTGCTGTCACGGCCGCTGGATGGTGGATCCACATGCACGGTAGAAGGACAATCACAATGACTTGGAGATCGGGGTTTATTCAAGTTCGTGGTCAAAACGGGCAAAGGGGTCGTAGTTAGCAAACAGGTACAACGGAGGTCAGGCAAAAACAGTCCGGGAACAGGCGAGAGGTCAAGAATCGAGATCAAAATCAGGTAATAATCCGAGAGGCAAAAGCGTGGTCAAAATACGAAAATACAGGGTCAAAACCGGAGAGAAACTAGATCAAGAATAAACGCTGGAGAGCTGGCAAAATAGCACAGACAATCTGGCGGCGAACACAAACCAAAGAAGCTCTTATAAAGCCCACAAATCATAGCATAACCCCAAACACCTGAACAAACTAAGATGGCGGCAAACAAAAGAACCCGGATCAAGAATGGTGACGTCAGAATAAAAGTCCGTGACAATAACAAACTCAAAGTCCGTGATGAGGAGAGCTAGAGTTCATGACAGTGTTGGCCTTTTTCTTTTTCTATTCCTAAACGTGTAGTCAAATGAGGGGGCGTCTCCTTATTGCGTCACTGCACAGTCATTGGCTAATTTGTGAAGAGTTCCCTCCCTGTTCGATTTGTCTTGTCTAGCGGCTATTTTTTAATGCAACGCTTCATAGAATCATAGACGTGAAACTAGCATTATATAAACTAGTGTGCCCACACTTTTCAACCCCACGGGTGTTGATCCGCGCGCGTATTGACGTTTCCGCGGGTTGTTCGGGATAATTCAGGGCCGCACAAGCCTCCCTGGCGTCAGCGCCGTCACTTACTTTGAAAGCCATGTCGTCACATCTTTAACTGCACATGTGAATATTAAACTGAATCATGTGTTGATAAATCTCATGTTTGTACTTTTCTATCTTTAGGGTGCTGTGTGTATTTCCCACCAGTTTACTGGATTAAATATCTGGTATTAATCTTGAAATATCCGGAAATTAATATCTCCGCATCACAAATTTGACTTGGTCGATTCCCGGCGACCTCGTGGGTGTCTGTATCCACTGCAGTTCTTGATTTACTCTAATTTTTTACTCTACGTTTTAACACAAGTGTTTCGAATGTAAAGATGTTGGAATATGATTCTTCCTTCATATGCATTTCATTTCTCACTCACATCACTTTTTTACATTTTATAATATTAGGCACGAGCAGTTGTTTTTGCTACAACATTTATTGAACAACGTTAGTGTTTTTAAACAGTTTTAAAACGTGAGCCTATAAACGTGGCATTTTTTATTAAAATGGTTTAACGTTGTTTAATCAAACGCCGCCGACGGACAAACACGACAGGTTGAGAAACCAAAACTGGATTCACACCAACTCGAGAAGTGTGAAAACGCCATAAACAAAAGCCCCACGGGAATGACAGCAAACACAAACACAAACACACATTAATGTCTGTAACGTCAGTAACATGCACCGCTGCGCCCGCTAGACGCCGAGAATTAACGCTTGTAGCGCAATGAGTCTCACGTTTCCTTCCTCTGTCGAAACTGGTTCGAAACACAAACACACTTACACACACTTAGATAAATCAGAAAAAATATAAAAATCGTATTTCTTTTTGCTGTTTTGCAAGCCAAGCTTTCGGTCAATTACCGACACCGCAGGTTTGTTTGGTCGCGAAACTGCGAGTCAGTTCATCTTCATCGTGATTTGATTCAATTGCTTTTGACTCAATAGCGAAAACACGCCCCCTCATTTGACTACACTTTTAGGAATAGAAAAAGAAAAAGGCCTGTCACAGTCCGTAGGCGTTGGACCCACATGCACAGAATGGATGAGGAAGCAGGAGGTAGAAAAACACAATGGCTTTAATCAGAGTCGGGCAGGCAAGTGATCATCGACGATAGGTAGTACAGCAGAGACAAGGCAAGGGGTAATCCAAAATGACAGGCAGAAGTTCGGCAACAAATAATCCACAACAGGTCCAGAATCGGCAGGCAAAACAAGGGTCAAGAAACAAGATCAGGGTCAGCAAAAATACATTACAAGACGAGACTAAGGAAACGCTGGAGAGCTGGCATAGAGCACAGACAATCTGGCAAATAACACCGGGAAAAGATCATCTTTAAATACATGAGTTAATGAGCAATCATGAATGTGAAACACCTGGTAACAATAGATAATATAGCATATGGATATACAAGATGGCCGCGGCATGATAGCTTCAACATAAAAGTCAGATCGCGGCTTCAATATAAATGTCCATGGTCACGTGACTCGGGATCCATGACAGAACCCCCCCCCCCTCTAGCCCGAATTCCAGACGGGCCAGGAATCGCTGCTTGCTCCCTCTCAAAGTTCTCGATGAGGGTGGGGTCGAGTATGTCCCTGCCAGGAACCCAGGAGCGCTCGTCCAGACCGTATCCCTCCCAGTCAACCAGGTACTGGTAGCGACTAACGTGGAACGTCGGATGGATCCTCATTGTCCTAGGTAGAGTGAGCCTCACAGAAGAGGGGTTAATTACTTGGTCAATAGTAAATGGTCCAATAAATCTCGGGTAGACAACCACACTTGTTGACCTTGGGCATATTCAGGAGCCGGGGTTCGACGACGATCTGCCGTTTTCTTGTATCTTTCTTGACTAAGTAGCATATTCCTACGTGCCCTGGACCAGGTGGCGCGGCAGCGACGAACTAGTGCGTGAGCCGAAGGAATGACAATCTCCTTCTCGAGTGAGGGAAACAATGGCGGTTGGTACCCGTAGGCACACTGAAACGGGGATAGGC
>MU204221.1:178617-199277 GCA_017309775.1 Paedocypris sp. Pulau Singkep
ACAGAGCAGTTTACCGGAATTGGGATTTACGTCAACGTCAAATTATCTTGCATTATCTAGATTTTAGTTACTAATCTATGTCTTTTGGAGACACGAGTATAAACAATTCAACAGCTTTCAGCCTTGGCCTAAAATATAATAAGATCTTAATATTGGAAATAAGATTTAAGTTATTAAATATTAAAAATATTCTAACAATAAGTTTATACTGTTTTAAATTTAATATTGTTTCATAAATTACGACTATTTTAATGATGAAGTAGCACTAAAGCATTTCATTTTATTTTGGGCAAAAATTTTAATTATTTTGGGGGCTTCATAAAATGTGCAATTTATTAGCTAAAATAAAAAGGATTTAAAAACTAAAACAAAAAAACCTAACTAAAATAAAGGAAATACCATGGGATTGTCAATAGCATTGCATATTTTAGATGTAGAAAAAACGATACACATTTTAATTTACAGTTATTGTGTCAGTTGAAGCTGACAATAGTTTCAGTCTTGAAGTGTCAGTGATTTGTTCTTTATTATCTTGATGTTTCTGAACTGAGAGACTGAAGAGTGTCGTTGTTCTTCACAGTTTGAGATGGTGTGGAGTGACAAAAGAAGGTTGTTCTGCTCTGACTTCAGCTCTGAGATCAAACTCACGTCTGACTGAACTAGATCTGACTTATAATGATCTGAGAGACTCTGGAGTGAAGATTCTCTCTGATTCACTGAAGGATTCTCACTGTAATCTACACAAACTCAGGTAATTCTGCTCTCAGAAAATACACAAATATCAGATAAAGCATTAAAAAAAACATTTATCAAAAATACTACGTAAATAAAAACTTTCAATTGTTTTAGATTTAGTTTTATTGTATGAAAGATTATTTATTTGTGAAATTAATACTAAAACATTTTTCATGGCAACGTTAAAGCATAGAAAGCAACTAATAAAAAGAAAACTAACATTTTAAAATATATTCATATTTATTTGTTTGTTTTTATTCTTTTATTTATTTATGTATTTATGTATTTATTGTTTTATTAATATTATTATTATTATTATTATGTGGTTAAACATCAAAAATTAAATTAATAGTTTTTGTTCTTCACAGTTTGAGTGGTTGTGGAGTGACAGAAGAAGGTTGTTCTGCTCTGACTTCAGCTCTGAGATCAAACTCACGTCTGACTGAACTAGATCTGTCTGATAATGATAAACTGCGAGACTCTGGAGTGAAGATTCTCTCTGATTCACTGAAGGATTCTCACTGTAATCTACACAAACTCAGGTAATTCTGCTTGTAACACTTGCCTTGTTTTAAAGAAAGTTTACACTATTATTTTTGTTCATTTGAAGTTCATCCCGTCAAACTGTTAGTCTTGAATTTTATCTCTTTTCCCATTAACCGTTCCTTAACCGCTTTGTTTAGCTTCTCCCACAATACACCCTTAACATTCAATTTTGCTTATCAACACTACACAGTTAATTGTCATTTTCTGCACCCACAATCAATCATAACATTTCATTCCCCACAATAAACATACAATATAAATAAATAAATAAATAAATAAAACAATACACATAAAGTCGACAAAGAAAGTCAATCGAATACCGAAACAGGTCCAAGTCTGAATAAGGGATATAATCCCGGAAAACCAAGTAGCGGAAGCGGATATTTCCGATGTCTCTTAAGTCCTCAGCAGTCACAAACCTCAAAATAAAAAGTTTCGACCTCACCAGTTTTTGACACGGAGTCCGTTATTTATTCCCCGTTCGAGAAAAGAATTATTTTCGTGATAAACAGATCGCACGCCACAGCACCGACAACACGCGCTTCTTTCCACAGCTGATTCGCTTCCCGCCATCAACACAACACCACACCCACATACTCGCGCATGTCCGGACTCCCCGCTGACGTCACACTCCCGTGTCACCCGTGTAATATCAACATCAATTCTCCGTTTCGCAGCCGTGTACACCAAATCAAAAACATTTCCCCCTCTAAGCATTCACACCTCTTTACCAGAACACTGAACACCCGGGCAACACAGACAGAGAAAACAATCTTTCACATTCTATTTACCCAATTATGTGGCAGAGCTACATGCTCTTAGAAAATACACAAATAAAAGATAAATCATAAAGAAAATAAAAAGTTTATACTGTTTTAAGTTTAATATTGTTTCATAAAATTCGACGATTTTAATGATGAAGTAGCACTAAAGCATTTCATTTTATTTTGGGCAAATATTTCAAAATTTTTGGGGGCTTCATAAAATGTGTAATGTATTGCCTAAAATAAAAATGATTTAAAAACTAAAACAAAATAAAGGAAATACAATGGGACTGTCAATAACATTGCATATTTTAGATGTAGAAAAAACGATACACATCTTAATTTACAGTTATTGTGTCAGTTGAAGCTGACAATAGTTTCAGTCTTGAAGTGTCAGTGATTTGTTCTTTATTATCTTAATGTTTCTGAACTGAGAGACTGAAGAGTGTCGTTGTTCTTCACAGTTTGAGAGGTTGTGGAGTGACAGAAGAAGGTTGTTCTGCTCTGACTTCAGCTCTGAGATCAAACTCACGTCTGACTGAACTAGATCTGTCTGAGAATAATCTGAGAGACTCTGGAGTGAAGATTCTCTCTGATTCACTGAAGGATTCTCACTGTAATCTACACAAACTCAGGTAATTCTGCTCTCAGAAATACACACCTTTTAGACGCAGCATAAAAAAACATTTAATAAATATACTAAGTGAAAGGTAATTATTTTATTTGTGAAAATAACACTAAATCATTATTCATGGCAAAGTTAAAACAAAGATAGTAACTAAGAAAAAGAAAACCAACATTTTAAAATGTATTAATATTTATATTTGTTTGTCTGTTTTTATTATTTTATTTTTTTATTGTATTGTTATTATTATTGTTATATGTGGTTAAACATCAAAACTTAAAATGACAGTTTTTGTTTCAGTAGAAGGTGAAATTAGTGTCAATGATTTGTTCTTTATTATCTTGATGTTTCTGAACTGAGAGACTGAAGAGTGTCGTTGTTCTTCACAGTTTGAGACGTTGTGGAGTGACAGAAGAATGTTGTTCTGCTCTGACTTCAGCTCTGAGATCAAACTCACGTCTGACTGAACTAGATCTGTCTGTGAATAATCTGAGAGACTCTGGAGTGAAGATTCTCTCTGATTCACTGAAGGATTCTGACTGTAATCTACACAAACTCAGGTAATTCTGCTCTCAGAAAATATGCAAATTTCGGATAAAGCATAAAAAAACATTTGATAAGAAAAAGAAGTTAATAAAACCTCAATTGTTTTAGATGTAATGTTATTGTTTGAAAGAAAATTATTTTATTTGTGAAGTTAACACTAAAACACTTTGTTTTGTTCTAGGACAAAGTTAAAACAAATAAAGTAGCTAAAATAATAAAAATGACATTTTAAAATGTGTTACATTTTATTCATTCATTTTTTATTATATTTATTTTCCCAAAAAAAAAGAATCAGCTTTTTTCATAAGTGGTTTAAAATCAAAATTTAATTTGACAGTTTTAGTTCCAGTTGAAGCTGACAATAATTTCAGTCTTGAAGTGTCAGTGATTTGTTCTTTATTATCTTGATGTTTCTGAACTGAGAGACTGAAGAGTGTCGTTGTTCTTCACAGTTTGAGACGTTGTGGAGTGACAAAAGAAGGTTGTTCTGCTCTGATTTCAGCTCTGAGATCAAACTCACGTCTGACTGAACTAGATCTGTCTCTGAATAATCTGAGAGACTCTGGAGTGAAGACTCGCTGTAATATAAAATATCATTAATATGAAACTTTGGTGAGTTGTGATTGTACAGTGCTGTATTTACAAATTTTTGTAGTTTCATTACTTGTGATTTTTATTTTACCTAAGATTTTATTTTTATAATTATAAGAATTTTTTCAGTCTTTATTTCTCTCTTTATTGTTGCTGTAATCTGAAATCTATCAGTGTGTTATTAACAGTAAAATCTCTCTTTTCACTGCTCGTTCAACTGAACAGTCTTAACCAACATCATTAGCTGGAGCTCAGTGTGAAAGCGCTTTCTTAACTTTTAAATGTTGTAATAAAGAAAATACTCTGTGTTATATTCTAATCTCTCACCGGCACAGCTGCAGCAATCACTCCGAGATTTTATTAGACTTCAGAATTTGTCGGAAAATGGAATTTTCCCATATGTGGCATTCCGTTCCCTATTCGGGGAACTGTCGTTCCAATAAAAATCCTGGAAATAAGATTCACTGATTTACTTTTTTTGCATGTAGACATGACTCCGCACCATACGAATATCCAAGTTATAAGACAACAACACACAACGGAAATAAGAGACACGATTCTAATAAATATAACTTTATTTTTGACAGAGAAAATAAGCATTCTTAGAAATAAAATATTGCATAGAATGAATATACATAACATAGCAAGATTAAATAAAAATGCGTCTTGATATTTTTTTACGTTGAAAATCATCATAACTTTATAATTGGTTTTGATTTGACAAGGTAACATTTGAAGGTGGCAAACCAGCTAACTTACCAAATAAAACCAAGTTAAAATGGTATATGTCATAACTCACGCTCTTGGTGACGAGCGTGAGTGACGTAGACTCCAAACTCGGATGACGCTGAAACAAAGGGGTATAATGGAGGCAAAACACAAGAGGGAAACACCACGATACACACGCTTGGAGTGTACAAGTGTGGAAGTGTGAAATACACTTGGAGACGAGGAGCCGGGGCTCAGAAGGTAACTCGGGAATCCTTGGAAACTGAGATCTCGGGATGACTAGGAACATCCAGGAACAGCAAAGTCTGTGGAAACTACTGGAATACTTGGAACGCAGGTAGGACACGGAGGGTCTGAGAGTTCACACGAGGAAGTGCTGACGACAACAGACGAAGGGAGACACACTGAGGAGAACTAAATAGGGCAGGTGATTAACCAACAACACGAAACAGGTGTGCGCGACAAACAAGGAGAGAAGACAAGGGGTGGAGTCAGGACGAGCGGGGCAGGCAGAGTGTAACAGTATAGAGTTCACAAATTATTATTCTGTATCTTTTACAAGAATGTATTTTTGTGCTTTTGTATCCTGTAGTGTAGTGTTTCCATATTTCTTCAATACTGACATTAATAACATTAATAGTCAATTTTTGTAGGTGGTTTCAAATCAGTTAAGTTGGAACAGAGGATTTGAGGCAGAAGGTAAAAGCAGCAGGACAAACGCAATAATCAGATTCAAACTAATAATGAAACACACAGAGCATGTCATGAACTCAAGTGCCTAATTTTATTGAACTCTTATTTTGACACATTTATTTTGAAATGCTCGTCATCGTCTCTGTTTTGCGTCACGTGGGTGTTCGAGTACTTCCGCTAACTTCGGGCTTTGTTGCCATGTTGGTGCCAGGTGCTTTGTGTTTGGAATTACTCTCGTGTGTATTTAAGCACCAGGTTATTCCTTGTTTCTTCGCCAGATTGTCAGTGTTTTTTCTTGTCATTCCAGCGCTTTTTGTCTCTTGCCTTGTACCGGATTTTTGACACTGCTCTTGCTTTGTACCTACTGATTACCGCCTAGCGATTTGGATCCCGTTTGGACCGTGGTTTTTCTGACCCCTGCCTGTACGACCCTGATTTTGTCCTGAAAATAAACCCTGCTTGCTCTGAGATCGTTTCGTCCGTGGTGTGCATGTGGGTTTGTCACTGTGACGCGGCGTGGTCGTCCAAAAACAAATGATGGCTCACTGGCAAGCACTTGAGTGCAAGGTGGTATTTATTTACAGTGCCAAATGTTCCCAAAGTGAAAAAAAAATAATGTTCCAAAAAAAAAAAGAAATATCTCCAAAACAGACAAAACAAGAAAGTATCCCAGCAAATAATCCAACCTTGATTATGTTTCGCCAGATAACCACAGGATTGACCAGGTATCAATCAACCAACCAACCTAACCTCTAGATTGTAAACTTCTCTGGGCTTTTATAGGCCCAAACTCCGCCCCCTTTTTGGACTATACCATTACAACAGCAAACCTGTTCATATTTAACCATTTTAAACACAGCAGAGAACAACAGTACATTTACAATCATAATATCTATAAACAATATTTACTCCCATCAAACCCCAAACATTTTACATTCATATTTCCACAATTGTCAATATGCATCTTGGTGGGAAAAAATAGACTCTACCAACCTCTTATATGACGTCATATCGGCGCCCGTTCAGATGACGTCATCAAATCGCGACGCGCACCGTAACCGGCTACTGCCGCGAAAGTGCAGTGTTGGGTGCCATGGATGATATAAAGTGTGTGAACGGTATTTATTGTGTATTGCGTGAATTTGGGGATTATGACCGTGTGCTATCAGTGTCGCGTGTGCACCCGCTCTTCTGACAGCCGCGCTGAAAATGACGGAGCTGAATGGTAAGTGGATGCATTTCCGGGGTGTGTGGCTTAGTTATTAGGCAACGCGGAAACAGTAACACAGTGGGAAGGAGGATGTCGAGCCACACACTTCCTGATGCCACTGAGGTAGAGACAGAGAATTCACAATAACACTTTAAACTAGTTTTCATTTTATTGTGTGTAAGTAAAAAGATAATCAGGAGAGCTTTCAGTTGGAGAGTATCATCAAAAGAGTATGTCAAAATAATAAAACGTAACTATCATCTTCAAAATATTTTTTTATGTTTTGTTTAGACCAAAATCAAGCAGACGTCCTCGACATCTGTCACAAAAGTCTTTGAATATAAAAAAAGTTTTTGATATAAAGTAATAGAAATAATATTCTAATAAAATAAAACATAAGAACATAAATGTAACCTCACAGAGATATTGAGAGTGTAATGAAACTAGTTTATCCAAACAATTGTGTACACGTTTTTACAAATAATAGAAGTAGACACACATAATTTACTAATCACACAATTAAAATACAAATAGAATGGAATGAATGAATAATTTAATGCGGTTCTCTGTTGTGCAAAAGAAAGTCCTGCACTGTATGATACCCCCGCTGATATCCCGCTGCTGTAGTGACCGTCAGTGGCCAGTAGAGGGGGCACGTGATGTCACTGCGCGAGTGTTTGACACGTGACACGTGACGCGTCGCTGTGCGAGTGAAGAACTCACCTGCGCCCCGGTTAGAGGTGAGTGTTCTAGTTACTGCTTCACGGAAATAAAAAAAAATGTTTTACTCCTTTTTATGTAAATACCAAAGTGACTATTTTACAATTATGGAAATGTAGTGATTGTGAGAAATAAACGATCTGATGGTGTTTTCTGTTTGAAATGTTTAGGCAAATGAAAGTGAAAGTAGTTGATGCGCCATTTTACAGCCAAGAAGAAAAACAATTCGACTCTGAAAACGGTGCTTAAAGAGTTTTTAAACTATTTGTAGATTCTTGCACCGGAATCAACAAGCAACAGGATAAATCGAGAGGGATCTAGAATCTGTGTGAACTGTTTGATCAAGGTGAGTGTTTCAGCTAGAAGAGACTTATTATGATTTATTGGAATTAAACCTCACAAAATGTTTTTCAGGCAATGTTACAGTGTGTGTCAAAAAATCACATTTAAAGTAATGGGTAAATACAGAACAATGTTGTTGATTTAAGACTGAAATCGCTGAATAATCTTCACACACTAGAACCAGACGAGCAGTTACTGATCCACACACACTTTCACTGAATAAACGTGTTTGATTATGATGAACTTGTCCCTTACTAGAAAGAGAAAGAAAAATCTAATCTGGGTCTAAGAACCACAAAAATAAAATGTAAAATTTATATTTGTTGCCTCGAGTTTGGGGTTTACACTCGTATATAAATGTATATATAAATAAAATAGTGCCATGCACACCATGGAAACATGTCTTTAAAATAAAACAGGATGTGGTGTTGCCAACAAATACAAAGACAACCGTAATAAATTATTTGAAGGCAAATAAATATGCAAAAAAAAAATGTAATAAAATAATTGTATATTAGGGTTACTACTTTTTATAACCAAAAGTAAGGGATGCATACTGTAGGGGACGGGGCAACTAGTAACGTTTTTTTACATTTTACATTTAGCCTGTCTCTAATAAAAAATATAGAAAGTTGTGTTGTGAATATAGAAAGTCTAAAATATAGAAATAAATGTTGCACACACACACACACACACACACACACACACACACACACACATATATATATATATATATATATATATATATATATATATATTTCATGTAATAAATTGATACTTATGTCAATGAAAATCAATATATTAAAGGAGCATCTCATAAAATGCTTCATAATTTAAATAAGACGATAAAAAATACAGGAAAAAACTCATATTTTCAAAACGGGACGCGCAATTACAATCTGAAATACGGCACGTTTCTGTATTACAGTGAACAAGTGGCAACCCAAATGAATTTGTGTGTAGACAAATCTCTTCAAAAGATAGACCACTCCCCACTTCACTTTTAATTTAAGTAAAATACACAGTAATCCACTCAAAACCACACATCAGCATGAATTGGAACAACGCAAATTAATTAACACAAGACGACCCCTACAAGGCTGAAAATGACACAGTAACTCCACCAGAGTCCTGAAATGTTTACTGGCGAAAAAGTGAAAAAAAATCAGTTTGACAAAACTGTCTTTTGGGAGAAGGCTGTCCTTGTTCACCAACGTCTAATGAAAATGAAAATAATTCTAGCATTAATTATGGCTCACCATGCGGGCACTGCAGCAATGAATGACATCATCCGTTCCTCTGGTCCAAACAGAATACAGTCGATTCCTGATAAGTGCATGGCCTGGTGACGGAATCTGATCTTGCACTTAAGCAGGGCATGCACTAATCCAGAGTAGACGAGTCTTGTGACTACACTCCCACTACTTTTGTAACTGTATTTCAATCATCAAAACGAAGCCTTTGGGTGACATTCAAAAAGATTTGACCACAGCCGATCTCTGTGTCCGCTCCTGATTGTCAGAGCACACAAAAGACCGAAAGTGGCGATCCAACTGAAACGCTAACGATAAACGCATTATTATTTTAATATTGTTTTCTGTAATGTAAATTATTACAATAAATGAAATGTAATTGCTAAGTAACGCACACACACATGAGATAAATTTGGCAGCATCCTGAATTTATCAGAAGTCAAATTATGTGTCTTTATGTATCCCGAACCAAACAAGCACTTGCACTTAAGCGTGTAAATGGATTTTTTTTATGTTTCCCTTAACCGGAGCAGTGTCACTTAAATGGGCTTAAAACGGGACCAAAGACGGACGTGCAGTAAAGCGAATCATGCACTTAAGAGACGTGCACTTACGCAGAGCCGACTGTATTACATTTTATTTGTATTAATAGATACACTTAGATAAAAAAAACATACATATACCAGAATATTTATGAAATAACAATAACAAACATTGCAACAATGAATAAAAAAAACACACATTCAACTTTTTAAGCATTGCTCCCTATTTTGAGAGGGTTACAGACACGAATAGCATGGTATCGGGAACATCACAGACATTTTAGATGGAATTAAACTAGTATCCATTTATATTACTGTATTGTTTAGAGTTATTGTCACGAACCCTCAGCTCCCTCTGGTGGCTGAGCCGGGAAACAAGGACTGTTCTCGGTGCACGGACCGGCAGCTCATCAGCGACAGTTTCAGCGACACCTGCAGTCACTGTTGTAAATGCAGATCTAGTTTAAATTGTCTGTTGTATTAGACTGAACAGTTTCTGTTGTGTCATTGTGATGATCTTCATCTGATTTTGTGTGTCAGTTTCTCTCTATTCAGACGTGAATTTAAGAAACTGATGATGGAGACACAAACATCTAGTGGAATCCAGAAGAAGAGATCAGACTCACCAGATTTCAGTCACGTGTCCATGAAGAGTGACCAGTCGATGGATCCTCCATTGACATTTAACAGAAAACACAAATCTCCTGATCAACGGTAATGACTTAACTGAAGTTTTAACACTAGAAAGTATTGTTGTAAAGTTAAGTAAAAGTAAAGTGAGTGAGTGAGTGTAAGTAGTAATAGTATCATTCATTATTTTGCAACAAACAGGGATTAATTTCACAACAGAAGAAAGAATATGAAAAAGAACAAAGAATATATACACAAACAATAGGAAATGAGTAAAATATACATAAAAATAAACAAGTATTAAGTACAAGTTTATTCATATAGCGCTTTTCTCAGTCCCAGACCAACTCATAGCCGCTATGCAAGATAAACACAAGTAAATTTATATGAGCACAACCATAAACAACACTGCACAAATTAAGTCATCAGTTGTGGAGTCTAATAGCAGCAGGTGGGAAAGATCTGCGATATCTCTTGTTACGGTCTTGTGATGATGTGAGCTTGTAGGGGATGTCTCCGTAACACTTAGTGTGCTGACAGTGAGTAGAGAGAACACACAGAGAAAGATTTGTGAACAAAGTGAATTTATTAACATTAAAGTGACAGTTTTTGTGAAACCAGATGAGAGTGGTGAAACAGAGAGGGAATCAAAATGCTAATAAGGTGGCGTCAAATAAAACAAAACGAGATTCCTAACTTACTGTAGCTAAACGACTAAATTATCTAAATAAGCCCTAAGGAAACCTGTGTACTTCAGTGCATACGGCACCCTGACTAAACTACACTAACCAATACATACAGAAGTGACGCTCACCTTAACCGAGTGTGTATAACAGAGAAAACATCAACAAACACGAAAACAGACACGGAAGTGTTTCGCCCTTAAAAAGGGTAAACATGGTAAAGTGAAAGAGTGAAAACCAGCACGCGTTTCCCCAATCTCTCGCTTGTATTGAGTGAAGCGGAGGACAGCGTGACTCTCTCTACTGGTTACCGGAGGTAATTCACTTTCCATAAAAACAAATGAAAACATAAGAGTTGCGAAAAATAACAGAAACATTTGCCTCCCTTTAAAAGGATAAAAAAAGTAATGTGTCAAAATTAAATTAAAAATATGGCAACTGCAATGACAGATAATATTAACACCCCAGCAGAAGCAACAACAGTAAGCAGCACAATACAAGCTCAAAAACACCACAGCCGGCACACAAACAATCAACACGAAGCTAACCCAAAGCACGGCGACAAAACAGGAAGCACAACAAGCACGAAGCCAAACACCAAGCAAACACGAAGCACACAATAAAGCACAAAGCGCACACAATTCCGCACAGCTGCAAAAGCACAGCAAACAAACCACCAGAACCTGAGGGGAGTTGGAACAGTTCAGCAGCCATAGGTGGATTCAAACCTGCAACCTTTCGGACACGACAAGTCTCCTACAACTGGACCACAGGATGATAGTTTATCCAGGACCCTTTTTCTCACCCGTCTCCTGCATCAGAGTGTGTCTCTAATGATCCTGTACAGTCTCTTTCTGTCCTTCCCTGTGATGTGGCACTGCACAGGATTGCTGATGCCACCACAGAGTCATAAAAGCTCTTCCGGAGTGAACCCCTCACTTCGAAAGACCGCAGTCCCCTCAGTAGGTAAATCCTGCTCTGACCCTTCATGTACAGTGCGTCTATGTTGTGAGTCCAGACTAGTTTGTTTGTTAAGCTGCACACCCAGGGATATATTAAGAGTCCACTCTCTCAATGTCTATTCCTGGAAGGTGCGTTGGTGGGATTACTGTCACAAGCAAAAATCCACCACCACTTCCTTAGTTTTTTTGATCAGGGGGTGGTTCCGCTGACACTAGTCCTCAGTCCTGCATAAGTCCTCTGTACCCAGCGCCATTATCATCCTTGATTAATCCTACAATCACTGAGTCATCAGTGCAGTTGTGTCTGAAGTCTGAGGTGTAGAGAGTGAAGAAGAAAGGAGCCAGTACAGTCCACTGTGGAGCCCCCACACTGAGGCTCGGGGGTCAGACACACAGTCCTTGGCTCTCACAAACTGTGGCCTGTTTGTCAGATACTCCATGATCCACATGGTCCACACCAGCCTCCTCCAGTTTGTTTTTCAGAAGCACCGGCTGGATGTTGTTGAAACCAATGGATGAAATAAAATACATTATCCTCACGCTACTGCCGGGCTTCTCTGGGTGAGAAAGAGCTCGATGCTCTTTACTCAAAGGCGTCCTCTACTCCCAAGCCATGTCTGTAGGCAAACTGCAGTCGGTCCAGGTATGTTCCCACACAGCAGATCTGAGGTGACCCAGAACTGGTCTCTGCAGTGTCTTCATTAGATGGGAAGTGAGAGCAACCGGTCTGAAGCTGCTGAGGTCTTTGGCCTGCGGTGTCTTAGGCACTGGTACCATGCAGGAGTCTTCCAGAGTTGTGGGACCATTCTCAGCTTGAGACTCAGGATAAATACACATTCCAGGACTTCACACAGCTCATCTGTGCAGTACTTAAGGAGTCTGGAGCTGCTGCCATCTGGTCCCACTGCTTTTCAGCTCTTGGTTTTTCTGAGCTCGTTTCTCACCTGCGTACTGGAAAAGGATTTGTTGTGGTGTTGCAGTATTGGTGAGTGGAGGGTCATGCTGGGCTGGTTTTGAAGGAGGAGCTGATGGTGCTGAAAGCAGCTGCTGCAAGGGATGGGGGTGTGGGGGGTGCTTGGTCGAATCGATTAAAGTGCATTCAGGTCGCTATTTCAGTTAATAATTATTCATTCATTTTACTGTATTGTTTAGAATTGTAAATGCAGATAAATTGTCTGTTGAATTTGACTAAACTTGTGATAATCTTCATCTGATTCTCTCTCATCAGACTTGAACACAAGAAACTGAGGATAGAGACACAAACATCTAGTGGAATCCAGATGAAGAGATCAGACGCACCAGATTCCAGTCACGTGTCCATTAAGAGTGACGCCTCGATGAATCCTCCAATAAATTTCAAGGGAAAACCTGAATCTCCTGATCTACGGTAAAGACTTTATAACTAAAGTGGAGTGAACTGAAGTCTAAACACTAGTAAATATTGTTTTGTGTAAGTTGTGAAAGCATCATTTGTTATTTCTGAATATTTCTTGATTAGAAGAGAATAGAAATTGATACAATCAAATATTACTTTATTGACATTGTACACCTACAATGACACTATAAAGAGATAGACACAATAGACAAAAAAAGATAAACAAGCTTTATATAAAATACCACATACAAACAGTTTGAGGAAGTGGAATTGAGTAAAATAAAACTCACATCTCTATGGCAGTGGAAGAAATTCAGTGTTTAAATTCTAAGATTAGATTGAACACACTGATCAGTGTAGAAACAGATTCACACGACTGAAGAATTTACCTTAAGCCTGAACCCTTCTAGTTACTAATCCAACTCTCTAACAGTTTCTCACAAAAGCAGCTAGTCAGTAACATCTGAAGATTGCTGGTCTTCAGCTCTTCTCTTCCTCTGGCAGTGCGAGTGTGAATCCTCTGGAACGGAGCCGTGTGTCCGTGACTGATCAATCTCTCAGTGACTCAACAACATCTGAACTATCTTCAGCTGGACGGAGGTGAATCACTCTGAAGCTTCTCTCACCTCAGTGTCTGTGACTATTAACATCAGTCACGCTTCTTTCTTCACATCAGACTGAGATCAAACCTGCTGGAGAAGCTTTCCCGTGTGTACGAGGGAACAGCGACGAGAGGAAACCCAACACTCCTGAAGGAGATCTACACTGAGCTCTACATCACAGAGAGCGAGAGAGGAGACATCAGTCAGGAACATGAGCTGAGACAGATGGAGATTCAGTCCAGAAGACCCACAGCAGAAGACACGCCCATCAGATGCTGCGACATCTTCACTCCTTTACCTGGACAAGACCAAGCCATCAGAACTGTGCTGACAAAGGGAGTCGCGGGCATCGGGAAAACCGTCTCTGTGCAGAAGCTGATTGTGGACTGGGCTGAAGGGAAAGAGAACCAGGACGTCCAGCTCGTGTTTCCTCTTCCTTTCAGAGAAATCAATCTGATGAAGGACAGACGGATCAGTCTTCTGGATCTTCTGCAGCTCTTTTTCCCTGAAACCAAAGGAATGAAACTGTCCGGTGATGATGGTAAGATTGTCTTCATCTTTGATGGTCTGGATGAATGTCGTCTGTCTCTGGACTTTCACGGTGGCTTGAGGTTGTGTGACGTGTCTGAATCTGCTCCACTGGACGTGCTGCTGATGAACCTGATCAAGGGGAACCTGCTTCCCTCGGCTCTCCTCTGGATCACCACCAGACCAGCAGCAGCTGATCTCATTCCCCGACACTGTGTCCATCGCCTCACTGAGGTACGAGGCTTCACTGACCCACAGAAGGAGGAATATTTCAGGAAGAGGATCAGAAATCAGAGTCTGTCCCACAGAATCATCTCACACCTGAAGTCGTCCAGGAGCCTCTTCATCATGTGCCACATCCCAGTGTTCTGTTGGATCTCAGCCGCTGTTCTGGAGAGAATGATGAGAGAGTCTGAGAGCAGAGAGATTCCCAAGACTCTGACTCAGATGTACACACACTTCCTCGTCCTTCAGACCAACATCTCACACCAGAAGGACTATAAGAATAGTGTGACAAGTGAAGAAATGATTCTCAAACTGGGGAAACTTGCTTTCCAACAGCTGCTCAAGGGGAATGTGATTTTCTATGCGGAAGATCTGAGGGAGTGTGATGTTGGAGTGACAGAAGCATCGTTTTACTCGGGATTGTGCACTCAGATCTTCAGAGAAGAGTCCGGCTGGTTTCAGGGGAAAGTTTTCTGCTTTGTTCATCTCAGCATCCAGGAGCATCTCGCCGCTCTATATGCTCATCTCACCTTCACTAACAACAGCATCAGTGAGATTCACCTGATCAACAACAGTTTATTTTCTTGCTTATTTAAGCGATATAGAGTAAAGTCATTATCTGATCTGCATCTTGCTGCTGTGACTGAAGCTTTCAAGAGTGAAAATGGACATCTGGATCTTTTCCTTCGTTTTCTTCTGGGTCTGTCACTGGAGTCTAATCAGAGTCTCTTACTAGAAACACGGACACAGACGAGATTATTCTCCTACAACAAAGAGGAAACAGTTCAGTTCCTCAAACAGATGATCAGGGAGAATCAATCAGCTGAGAAAAGCATCAATCTTTTCCACTGTCTGAATGAACTTGGTGATGACTCACTGTCACAAGAAATTCAACGTTTTCTGACATCAGGAGAAATGAAGCGAGTCAGACTGTCCTCTTCTCAGTGGTCGGCTTTGGTGTTTGTGTTGCTGACGTCAGAGCAGACGATGGAGAAATTTAAATTAAAACAGTTTATCGGAGTTTATACTCCAGCAGATGAAGTTCTTCAGAAGCTTCTTCCTGTCATTAAAGAATCTTCATCAGTCAAGTAAGTCACGCACACACACACACACACACACACACACACACACACACACACACACACACACACACCTACACACACCTATTAATTTGAAACTCTCCACTCTCAGTTCATGTGGTCAGAACTTCTTTTTCCAAGAGTCTTTGCACCAGTCCGCACAGGCACAAAAAAACTGTGTGAGGCCCGTCTGAGCTCTCTTTTTATCTGACGCTGTGTGAAGAGAATCGAAGCGAAGGATTATAATAATAATAATAATAATAATAATAATAACAACAAGTATTTGTAAGGCGCTTTTCACAGTTTTAACTGTCTCAAAGCGCACAAAATTAGATTATTGTCCTCTGTTTAGCAGACCCAGCGTTTTGACCTTGTCTGTTCCTTGGATTTTTTAGTCTTTGCACATGCTCTTCATTTTCATTTCATTTCATTTTCCACTGTTTTGACTCTTTCTGCGATGACACTAGGGATGCACAGATACCGATATCTAACGTTTTCTAAAGTACTCGGTACTCGTCAAAAGTCCGTCGTTACCGGAAGTGAGACATGTTTACGTTTGAGCGTTAACGGGGATTAAAAAAAATAAATGTCGTGCTGATCTGTGTAGTAAGTGTCTTTATATAGCCTGTGTGGACCTCTACGTTAGCCTATTTTATACAAATTGCTTCACTTGCTTTGGATAAAAGCGTCTGCCAAATGACTGTAAAGTAAAGAGCGGCGGAAAAAGGGTTAATCCCGGGGCATTCGTATGCCCCGCCCCCCAGCGCTCAAGCAGACGGAAACTAAAGTCCGGGTCCATCTCTTCTCTCTTCTCAACCTGCTCTTTTTTTTTCATTTTAGCGTGTGCTGTCAGAGCGGCTCGAGTGCGACACACACACGCACGCACGCACGAACACACACGCAGGTTTGTACCGGTCAGAGCTCCGCGTGTATTTCAAAGTAAAAGACGACGACGAATCAGCCGTCGCAAGTTGTATTCAAATGCAGCGCGTTTAACAAGTGATTTAATCAAGCGCCTAATATCCCAACAGAACCGCGAGTGGAAAGAGTTTCGCTTCTAAACGCATTTAAAATATGGAATCGTCTCGTATTTGAGATTGAAATTGCGCGTTCCGCTTTGAATCAACACGGGACTGGTTGTGTCCCGTAAAGCATGGTGATAACAGTGTAATTATTATCAAAACTTTAATAATTCATGTGTTGATAAATTCATTAATTTCTAAAGAATGGTTAAAGGGTGACCAGTATGTTATTGCTACGGTCCCTCGGCTCAGCTCCCTCTGGTGGCTGAGCCATGGAGCGTTTGAGGACTGTTCACGGCCGACAGCTCGTTAGCATCAGCGACACCTGTAACCAATTACCGTTATGGTTAAAAGGAGATTGCTGAGGCTGACGAGCTGTCGATCAAACTCGTTACTAGGCTGCATGTGTCTGCATTTGCGTTGGAGTTTCCACACTCTGGATGTATGTACTCTTCATCAGTTTGGACATTAAAACTTCTGTTCCTTCATCTGTCCTTCCAAGTCGTAACAGTTATCTACATGAAATAAAGAGCAGTCTGTTAAAATAATAAGAATGTTAAAATATTATTTCATTTTAATACAAAGCCTGAGTTGCACTGTCACTGTTGAAACTTTCTATAATTATTTATCCTGTAATATGTTGCAAACAACCTGCTTTTCATTTTAAATAAATGTTCTTAATTTCAAACTAGCCCCCTTTTTTAATTATATGACTATAGCTGTTACCTGTAAGTTTATATCATGTGTTTATTAAGTACTCGGCATCAGTATCGGTGAGTACTGAAATGCAAGTACTCGTACTCGTTTTCCAAAAAAGTGGTATCGGTGCATCTCTAGATGACACATTGGGCCGTTAGCGCTAAGCAAACCAGTCGTGTTTTGTAGTTTCTATTTTTTGTAATATTAATGATTGTATTTAGTTTAATCATGGGAGTGCTTATATTCGCATAGATGTGCTTATTTTTTGTTTTTGTTGGTTAATTCTCTCTCTCTGAAGTTTGTTTGTTTATTCATTAACAGACTGACAAACAGTCAGCATATTTAATTTCATTATGTTCACATGAAAAAATGTAAAATATATTATTGTGGCGAATTTGATCGTGTGTGTGTGTCTGTGTGTGTATTTTGAAATAGTTCTTTTTGCTCATTTCTTTTTCAGTGTTGAAGTAATATCTCCGTAAATCTCAAACATAGTTCTTTCATTGTGGTGGTCGGGAAATGACTCTTCCAGATCTCTTTGCATATACTTTGCATTGACCTTTTTTTTGTTGAATGGTTGGTTGATGTTATCAACAGGGTCATCGCTGCTTTGTTGTGTCACAATATGTTCTAGTGGATCCATGAATTGTACCTTCTTCTGTGTTGTTGTGCATGTTGGATACATTTCACGCAGACGGATCCGGTTACGTCTGATTGTGCCTCCGTTTGGTGTTTGGATCAAGTGGCTTTTGGCTCAAGTAGCTTGTTGGCTTCTCACATTGCTCAACAATGGTTCCCGGGTGTCAAACTCTCCTCTCCTTGTCCAGTATTCATACGCATTTTCCAGGAAACAGCGGTGATAAGATTCTACCACTGTGTTGGTCGTGATGAATCATAATTGCTGTTCTGTTGTCTGGGTGTTGTCTGTGTTAGGTTTTGCCAGGGTCTCTGTGGCTTGGTAGATTTGTATTAATTGGTCTGTTAAATATTAATTCAGCAGGCAGGAAAAGGCAGGTCACTGTCGATGAGTGTGGCCCGCAGCTGTAGTAAAGCAATTTGCATATTTCCCTTGTGTTTTATTGTTTTTTTTTTTGATGATGATAGACTTGATGGGTCATCAATTCCATTACTTTTTGGGTTATGTGGAGAACTTGTTGTGTGTTTTATTCTCCAGTCAGACAAGAATTTATTCGATTGTTCTGTATCTCGTGATCTATTGTCTGTCATGATCTTGTCGGTCCAGACTTTTTGACCCAGGACGTTTGGCCCCCGGGGCTTTGGACCCGGACGATTGATCCTTAGGACGATTGATCCTGAGGACGATTGATCCGATTGGACACTCGGATGGTTAGACCCGAGTTTCGTCACGCGGCATATTAAGAATCATATCTTCGACCGTATGAGCTAGACATTTGGGAGGCGGCTCCTTTGCATTTACTCCAGCGAAGAATGCCTTTGTCCCGCAAAGAAGCACTTATAACGGTGGATTGACCGGCGCCGCGGCTTATTAAAATTCATATCTTCATGCCTGTGCGAGCTAGAAATTTGACAGGCGTGAGTAAAAACCCATTTGGATCGAAGTTCGTTTTTTGCGACGATTTTCATCTACGGGATCGCACGGAATCGGTCCTGAACGGCCTGCGGCGCGCAGCCGCTTTGCTTAAATAGCTTTCCAAATTGCCGATACTTGTTTATCCCATAAGCGTGTGGTGAAATACACAAAGCATACTAAAGAACAGTCCAAACTACAAAAGATATATTAACACATTTTTTTCAGTTTCCGCTGATTTTTGGCTTGTCAAATTTACTCACGAGCTTGTCAATTTTTGAAACTCGGGGTCTAAATGTCACGGGTCTAACCATCCAAGTGTTCAATAGTCCTAAGGATCAATCGTCCGGGTCCAAAGCCCCGGGGGCCAAACGTCTTGGGTCGAAGTCCCCCTAAATCCTTCCAAATAGAGACATGTAGGTTTGCATTTTCTGTAGTAACTGCATGACTGCTTACAGGTGTGGGCATTTTGTCTACTAGTGGGTATTTGAAGTATCTGTCTATACTCAATATATATTGTGATCCATTGATCGCAAATAGGTCAGATGCTAGAAGTTGCCAGGGTTTGGTTGGCACTTTGTGTGGAGTAAAAACAACAGTTATATTTAGTATGGCTTTTTGATGAAGTCACTGCTGTGATGCTGCTCTTTTTATATGTAACATGTTGCATTATTTACATTTGGGTGATAAATGTTCTTTTATTAGTGATGTTTTTAAACTGATACTGATTCATTCTGAACAAAGCAAACCAGACACTGCAGGGGAACAATATGACAAAACTGCCAAAAACGCTTAAAAATTGCAAACTTTTTAAGACTTTTTAAGAATAATTTGCGCAGCAGCAGCTCAGTCAGTACAGCTGGGGTTGGAAACACCAGATTACGAGTTCGATTCACAGGAAAAACTGTACAAATTTTACAAATCTTAAAAATAGGAGCGGTATTGGACCCAAGACACAAAAAGGTTTTTCAGTGGACGCCACTGAGCTCGGCTACATGTTTCAGGAAGGAAGAAAACATTTTTCCTAAAGATTTTTTGCGATTATTGGGATCAACACACGACGCGTCAATATGGGCCAGTGGTTTTGATAGTTGAGCCAGTGAACTTCAAAAGTTACTGGCCCAGAGGGCCAGTAGAAAATTTCAGTTATTGTCAACCCCTGGGACATCTTTTCAAACTCGCGTTTAGTCTTTGTGGGTTTAGACAAATCCGTAGTGATCCATCCTTCTTGGTGCTAAATGCTAGGGTTGAACATCAGTATGCGCTTTTGCAGGACTCCTTTTGTGGGAGTCTTTGTGAGCTGTTTGGAGTTGGACCTCGATGTGTATGCTGTGATGTGGATCAATGAATGGGTCTGCACCTTCTTTAGGATCAGCTTTGTTTTCCCTTTAAAACTGCCAATCTTGTCAAATTGGTCTTGGTAATTCTCCTAAATCTCCTCAATGCTCTTAATGTATTGTTTCTTTAAGATCTTTTTCTCAGTCAGTGTGTCCACATTTACTGTCTCTAGGCTTAGGAGTTCACTTGTAGGTAATTCGACGACCGCTGGTCCTGGCACTTCAACAACATAAAACTTTGCATCTATCCAACTGGACTCTTTGTATTGGCATGGCATGTTTATGGTTCAATAACAAGGTATGACATCAGTTTTATGTTGGATGCTGGTTTTAGGTATTCCATATTCTGAGGTGCTGTTCCTTACATTTGCATGAATGTGCGAAGTGTTTCCTGATCAGTGTTGGGTGTAACGCGTTACAAAGTAACGCATTACTGTAATTAAATTACTTTTTCACTGAAAAGGTAAAGTAACGAATTACTGTTCATTTTTAAGTAATTTAATTACAGTTACTTTCAATGTACTTGCGTTACAATATAAAATAATTAAATTCGCTGAATCTCATTGTTTTTTATTTAAATTTATCTTCGTTTTGTAAAAGTTTAATTTTCCGCTTTAAAATCGCTTTACGGCTGGTGCACGTGATTCGCGACAGTTTGCGACGGTCGTGTTTA
>MU204222.1:26254-33754 GCA_017309775.1 Paedocypris sp. Pulau Singkep
AGAGAGAGAGAGAGACAGAGAGAGAGAGAGAAACAGAGAGAGAGAGAGAGAGAGACCAAGACACATTCCAGGTTCCATAAATTCATACTGATTTACCGCACACCCCTACACACACACACACACACACACACACACAGAGACACTTAATTTACAGAAACAACATACAGAGCTTAAATGTAAAAGAGTGACACTTGGAGCTTCAGCACTGATAGCAACACAAGGTGGGAACGTCAGACTCACGTAGTTCACCTCCAGCATCTGTTTGCGTGGACGCATCTTCAGTGCAAACGCCTGCGCCTTCAGATGCTTCTGCTTCCTGATGAAAACCTCGTCATCTGAGCAACAACCACAATCACTGCATCAGGTCACACACACACACACACACCTCTAGAAACAACGACACAACGCTTCGACAGTTCTGTGCCACTAAAATTGCAGAATTGTAATGTAATAACACCATGTCATTTGAAGACCGGGTCGTGTCAACTGGATTTCCTCAGTTTCAGCACCGACTCAGCGGCTCCATCCACCTTCCTCTCGTCCTCTAATAACAACATTCCCCAAAACCCTTCTGCTCTGTGCTCCTTCATCTGGACTGAGATGTTGTTATTTATTTTAACCAAAGTCAGATATTTTGTTGTACATTTCCTTCCTTTTCACTCGGAACTAAATCACAACTTTCCTCCATATTCCAAGATGTGTACTTTTTCTCCGGCCCCTTTGTCAAATGTTAGAAACCATTGTGGCCCTCGAATCACAACGTTTGCCCCCCCCCAGAGTAGAGCGGCACGATTCTGGATCAAATTAGAATCACAATTTTTTGGCTTAGAATAAAGATCACGATTTTATTCACAACTCTTTAAGAACGTTTTATAATTTTAAGTATTTAACTCTGAAAATCAGGTTGTCAAACAGCAATATAATAACACACATTAATACCTTTCAAACTATAGTTATTCTGTAAGGAGGCTAATAATTATAACCTCAGCTGTAGATGTTTGCTGTGTGTCGTCTTCTGGTTTGAAACTGCAGTAAACACACACACTTCAGAATAAAATACTTTCTCCAGTGAGTAAAATGTGAGCAGAGTTGATAGCAGACGCACTTTACCGTTGTGTTTCCTCACTCATTCTCCCTGTTTATGTTGTGTTTATTTTAAACTAGACAGACTCACATCCACTGCTCTAGCGCAGAAAGTCTGGCAGAATCGTGTAAATGCTGGATGAAGATCGTGAAGGGGTAGAATCGAGATGTCAATCTTTTGAGGATTAATCGTGCAGCTCTAGCCCTGATCTAGGCTTTGAGCTTTGACCTCGGACACCTTTCCCTCAGCTCAAATGGATGTGGAGATCCACGTGGCTCTGGATTCTGATGTATTTCATCACTCCCTTGGTCTACAGCAGAGGAGGGGGAACGTTTCTTTAGGATAAATGAGCGACTTCAGCCACACGTTCTTTCAGAAGCTGAAGGATTCGGAGGAGGATCGTGGCTGAAATGGAACTAAGGACATCCAGGAGGAACGACTTTCAGCAGGAACGAGGCGTCTGTGTCTCACCGGATGGGAAAGTGTCCACGCTGTTCCACGACGGCTCGACTTGCAGCTCTGTGTTTTCTCTCTGAAACACACAACACACAGATGCTTGGTCACAGCTTTTGTTTGCTGAGAGCGTGTTTGTGCATGTTTTAGTGTGCGGTTTGTGAACGTGTGTGTGAACGTGTGTGTGACTTTAATGTCTCAATCACGCCTTTCTGGATTACTGATCAAATTAAAGTCTTTTAATATTGAGCAAATAAACAAACAGGTTCAGTCACTCTCTTTCTTTCATCCTCTCTCACACACACTACACTTCCTAAAGGAAAAAAAGCCTAAAGGAAAGTTGCTATTATACATTTGATAAGACTGTTGCACACTTTTTTGAAGCTCTATTTATGAGAGTTCAAACTTAGATTCCCATTAATCAAATTAATCATTAATCATAAATATATAAAACAAAAGCCTTTTACTAGTGCAAACAGCAACACATTGTAATGAAGCCTAAATCACAGTTGTTATAACATATATACTATATTTATATTTTTTAAGGGCCAGATCATATCTCTTTAGGCTAATATTATTTCCAGCTCTTATGTAATTGAAACCAGCATTTGTGTTATTATTTACACTAGAGCTGCACAATTCTGGATAAAATTAGTCACAATTTTTTTTTTTGCTTAGTATAAAGATCACGATATTGGAATTTTTTTGTTATTATAAAAATGTAACCCTGAACATCAAGTTGTCAAACAGCAATAGAATAACACATATTACTCTTTGCTATATGTATTATGTATATGTACGCAAGCGTAAAGATACGTGCGCACGCTGCTAGACACAGTGGCGCAAAACATTCTGAGCAAAACTCTCTTGGCACAAGTTTGATCCCGTAGAAACAGCGGAGAGTGTGTGATAATCCCTCCAGATTAGACCAGTTTGGCAAAATGGTCAATCGTGAAATCATAAAAGCAAGATTAAGACTGAATCGAGATTGTGATCTTTTAACAATGAACTGTGCAGCTCTAATTTTACACTTTGAAAAGTGTAATCAATATTTACAAATCCATTTTGAGTGCGCAATTTGTCCAATAATGATGCTTGAAATCAGTCAGGACATTTCCAGTGTTTGTCTGAGTGTGTGTGAGTGTGTGTGTGTGTGTGAGTGTGTCTGTGTGTGTGTGTGTGAGTGTGTCTGTGTGTGAATTGAAACAACAGAGCACAACACAAGATATCTTCACCAAAAGCGACACGTCACATCTAGATTCTCATCTCCATTCCTAAAACGCAGCTGGAATTCTGACCTCATCCTTCAGGTGTTGAGGAGAACACTGCTCCAGTCTTCTCTCCTCCTCTTCCTCTCCTCCACCAATCCCTTCATCTGTGTCCTCCGAGTCTGGAGCTTCTGGGTAAAGCTTGTGAATGGCCTGCAGACAGAGTGAAGGTGAGTGGGACTGATGAGCCAGAGCGCAGGAACACGGTGGACACTCACGCTCAGAGACGCTCCGGACTGGAACAGCTCGTACGGATACAGGATCCTCTCAAAGTGGGAACGCAGCAGAGAGCCGATGCCTTTCCCGGCAGGAAAACCCATCCGGCTGCAGATCTTGGACCATCTCTTCTCCTTGCAGACGCTGTCGAAGCCTCCTTCTGCAGAAACCAGCTGCGGGAACAGGCGAGAGCTCTGGTTCTCTAGCTTATCCCAAAACTAGCCGACTCGTGGCGATTGACGCTGAGATTATTGTCAAGAAACTTGATTTGTTAAGAAAGTGAGTGAGTTTGTCAGTATGGCCACTAGGGGCGTATCTAAACTGTCCAGTATAGTGACGCACGAAACCAGAGCAGTGGGCAGATCCCATTCCCAACCACTGGACCACAACTGCCACTAAACACTTTCAAACACGCTTGACGAATAAATAACGAATCACAATCACAGAATAACCCCGTCAAAAGTCATGAATGAAAATTAGCAAAAAAACATTTGATCACAAATATAGTCGAGTAGAAACAAAAGCAGGGATCACCGTCTCAAAGTTCTTTTGACACCAATGCTTTCCCTCCTGCTAAATCCACAAACAAATAAATGTCTTAAAAGGGTAGAAGCTGGAGACATTGCACTTGTTTTGACCGTCTTGATTATTACTTCAGGACGGCAGCAAAGCCATTTCACTCGGACACTAGGGTAGGCGACACCAGTGACAATTCACATCACAACGGGGGTGGACATTACATTTTAGCAGACCTTAATTACATTATTTGTACACGAAATCTGTGAAGTTACTTCATTTTTAAAAATCAGATGCTGGGGGTAACCTGGATAAGACTCTTATGCCATTTTTAATACAGTTTGTCTTTTAAAAGCAGTAGCCCTGGTGGTTTTTCGAAAAATGAGACAGACGTGAGTCTGAATCCAAACGTCACGTGAAAAAAACGTTTACAATTGACTTCAATAAAAATTTGAAAAAATGATCAGAAGCTGCACTGCGCGGTTCTCTTTCTTAGTAGAGCCGCTCTTAAAAGACACCGAAGCTGCTCGTGGGTGTGATCTATTAGTTCAGAGTGTCACCACACTTTCTGTGTTCGATTCAAAGTTGTAACGAAACAACCGTGTTATACTGTATTTAAAGTGTTTTCATGTATAAAAGTGCCCACCCGTATTGTAACATATCTGTAAGTCTACAGTATAGACCAACACTGAAAGGAACAGCTCTGCATTCTACGCTTGGAACTAAGAGAACAGCAGAGATCCCAAAACCTCCACAAGTAAAGCAGAGGAACACACAACGTCCCGTCTCGAAAACGTGCTTGTTTACTAGTGGGTTTCTTTACCTTGCTCAGCAGATACAGATCCAGAACTTTCCTTTCCACGTGAGGGAAACGAAGTTTACATCCCTGAAGTTCCCAGAACTTGGCGATCTGATCCAGAAAGTTCAACTTGACTCTGGTAAGAGCCTGACGAGGTCAAAAGAAGTGGAGGTCAGTGACGTGTCCGAGTAAACCCGAGGCCTCGGTCATCACGGTACTCACCTCCAGCTCGTTCAGCCGCTGGACGCGGGGCGTGAAGCGGAAGCTGTGCACGTCACAGGCGAACGGAGGCTGCCAGCCCTGCAGAAGAGCAGAAGAGCATCAGAGCAGAAGAGCATCAGAGCAGAAGAGCATCAGTAAAGCTCAGCGAACACCTCGAGCCGGTACCTGAGGAGGGCGGATCTTGCAGATGCCCGTGTTCTCCGCGATCTCTCGGATCTTGTGGATGAAGCCGAACGGGTCGCTGAAGTCTTGCCAGCTGGGCTCGAACACCGGACACTCCGGCGGAGCCTCGAACTCCGTGAAAAGCGCCATCGAGCGGAATCCTGCAGATACGGACCTGAGCGACCGGGTTACGGATCCCAAAACAGTGAATTCTGTCACGGTGACGCCATTGTGCCCGAGCGACTTTTCTCGTCAGGTTCTTTCTGCACTAGTGTTTCCCCGTAGTTAGATCATTCGACTCGGTTCAACAATACACGGATAACAACACAGACTACGTTAGCTTCTATGGCTCTGAATTTTCCGGAAGTATTGCCTTTCACCCCCCTACGCCGCTGTATTTCCGGTTCCGTCACGTGACCTCCGGTCTTCTTCTTTCCGCTGCTGAACATTAGGGCTGACTTTGATTTTTGATCATTCAAACTGCGTTTGTTTTCATTAGCACAGTTTGTGCACACTTAACTAAACGCCGTGCGTCAAGCATGACGTTGATGGCACCCGAGTAAGATTTAAAAGTAACGTTTCTAACGGGTTTTAACGAAGTCACGTGACTGATGGGCACGACTCAGCATGGAGTTACAGTGTTTTTTAGTCATTCTGGCTCCAGACGGATTTAGCACGTCAACTTTGTAGTGAAGTCTCTAGCTCTCTTTAAGATATTTAAGATATGAACTTTTTAAAGTGAACTGAACTCAGTGATGTTGACCAATTGATGATTCGTGTTTAGTTTGGAGAGTATGGAGATTGTGGATCGTCTGTTGAATGAATTCATCTGTTGAATCACTCAGCCAATCAATAATCACCAGCCAATAATCAGTCTATATACACTCAGCCAATAAACAGTCTATATACACTCAGCCAATAAACAGTCAATCAATCATCACCAGCCAATAAGAAGTCAATCACTCAGCCAATAATAAATCAGTCACTCAATCAACCATCACCAGCCAATAATCTCTCTGTCCACTCTTCTGATCAAACAACCGATAGACAGATAGGTCAATACACCAAACATTCAAAATAGCCATTGAGAACAAATCAATATGCCATTTATTGAATATCAATCAATCAACCAACCAATCAATCATTTATTAAGCAGAGTACACAGGGATTTACTGTAACACAAATGCAACTTTATCACAAGGAAAACATTCTTAAACTCAACGCATCCTATTTACAGCAGCTTCTAGAAACTTCTGCTCGGCGTGTCGTGTTGAGCGGGAACACTCGGCAGACAGAACAAGGTAAGAAAATAAAGCAACTTTACTATAGTTCTTTTAAAATAAAGGTCAATCTTCACAGTTTGAAATTATTTGCATCGTGACACAATTATATTCCACGATCGGCTACATTCCAGTCGAATAAATGTGACGCAATAAAATCAATCTGTGTGGAATATTCACAACCATTTGGCTCCTTGTGTTCGTCCTGGCTTGTGCATGCGGACGTCACTGTCACAGAAGCTCTCGATGATGAAGACGTGACCGAGACTCGGCTCCTGAGCCGGACAAACGGCGGGACAAGAGAAGCTTAAAGGGTCTGGAGAAGCCCTCAGGTGAGCTCTGTGAAGCGACGTCTTGCTAGCCGTGTTCTTAACTCTCGTTTCTTTCTAAGGTGTGACGGTCTGCATGTTACTCATTCTGATTCCTGCAGAGAGAATTCAGTCAAAACACATTGTCACGTGGAAATAAACCTAGTTTGAAGGAAACACGTTGTTGACATTCGTCCGTCCATTATAAACACAGTCCGCCCGAGTGCAGGTGCAGCGAATCCATGCAGGTCACTTGGCAAACAAGCGCGGCTTTGACTGCTAGAACTGTTAGCACAGCGTCTCTGTGCGCCGGATACGGACTTAGAAAAATGTAATGAGTCTGATGTAAGTCTACAGTTGTAGAATTTAAAAAACCGGGATTGGGTGGAGGCAGAAAAGATGTGACAACGTTACCATACACGCGTGCTGTGATAGTGACAGCGACAAGGCAGCAGTAGTCTCATGTATTTTATACAATGTTTTCCTGAAAATAATAGTTCACCCCTCTAATGTTTACTGTTTGCCCTTAACCGAACACTAATGATCATTCATTCCCCACACGCATCGTTACCGTTACACATCATTCACGTCACACGCCAGTCATGACACTTGTCATTCCCGACACACACCATTCACCACACATATCATTACCGACACACATCGTTTATGTCACTTGCCAGTCACATCATGAGACTCCAGTCTCATCATTCCCGACACGGGTCATTCACAACACGCAACAATCATGACATTCGTCATTCTTGACACTTCATTGACCTTCCTGTCACTCGTCAGTCGTGAAACTCGTCATTCACAACATTCACAACGCTCATCATTCGCAACGCTCATCAATCACGACCCTCGCCATTTACAACACTCGTCATTTGCCACATTCTGCATTCTCGACACTCGTCTCGTCATTCATGACACTTGTCATTCCTGACATTCACAATGCTCATCGATCATGACGCTCGTCGTTCACAACACTCGTCTCGTCATTCACGCCACTTGTCATTGACAATCACCATTCACAACACTCATCATTCTCGACACTTATCATTCACAACACGCATCAATCAAGACACTCGTCATTCACGACACTTGTCAGTCGTAACCCTTTCCATTCACGACATTCACATCGTTCATCGTTCGACACTCGTCATTCACGTCTTGTCATTCACGACATTTGTCAATA
>MU204222.1:38754-44913 GCA_017309775.1 Paedocypris sp. Pulau Singkep
AAAATTATAGTCTTTTTTCTTCCACGCTGCTTTATTTGATCTTGCTCTTCGTTTTTGACGCTCAGATTTAATGAGGTTTTTCGGAAATATGTTGCAAGTGTGTTTCTGATTGGTCAGCAAGACAGGGACGGGAGATTCGACAATTTTGATTGGCTAATAGATTTGTCACTCAAATCTCTAGGGAAAAAAACACAGAATCCTGAGGTTTGGTTATCGCGGGAGTTAAAGCCGATAAAACGTGATTATAAAAAGGTTAACCGTGCTGTCAGTAACCCTGTCATGTGCAGAGTGACCTTGCTGGTGCGGAGGATCTGGAACATCAGTGTGAGTCCGTGTGTGAGCAGCTCCTCCGTGTACTGGTCTTCTTTAATGCAGCTGAAGTCTTTGAGAAGAGCCTGGATCAGCGGCCAGCGATGCTGCAGGACACACGTGCGCAGAGACTCCAGCCAGGTGTGCAGCGTCCAGGGAACTCCTGTGGGTCAGGCCAGACAAGCTTCACTGGAACTACACACACACACCCAGGTCTTTAACAACCATGTTTAAGTCCGAGTTCAGAACTACGGTACCTCGATAGTCACGTCTGGAAAGTCCTTGCCAAATTTCTCACCTCATGGAATCAAATACCGTGTTTATACAAATGTAAGCACCAGTGTTGGGACTGTTCCTTTAAAAAAGTAATTACCGTATTTACGCGAATATAAGCACCCCCTTGATTTATCTGGCACAAGATAAAAAAAATCAAACAATTTTTTTGTTTTTTTTTTACATTTCTGGTTCAATTATGTTAATATTCTCCCAAACACACTATTTTTTTATTTATTTTTTTTGTGACTCGTATCATTTTGATATAGTTTTACTTGAACGATAGATGACCAAAAGTCGCTTCTGGTGATCAGGACTTAATTTCCCAAGAGTCTTTGCACCAGTTTGCACATGCGTGAAGCAACAGTGTGAGGCCCGTCGAGCTCTCTGTTCATCCAACGCTGTTTGAAGACAATCGAAGCGAAGGATTATTATCCCCTGTTCATCAGACCCAGCGTTTTGATTGTGTTTGTTCCTTGGCTTTTTTACTTCTTGCCCGTGTTCTTCATTTTCAACTGTTTTGACTCTTTCTGCGATGACACATTGGACCTGTTTGTTAGCGCTAAGCTAAGCTAACCAGTCGTGGTTTGTAGTTTCTGTTTGTTGTAATATTAATGATTGTATTTAGTTTAATCTTACTTTATCCAGTGTTATTTTGTCCCGGTTAAGTGTTGCAGCGTGTCTAATGTTTATTTATTTCTTTAGACGCACAGGCACAAAGCGGCATAAAGACGACATGTTTCCGTTTATTGGTGATTGTTCCTGACTTGAAAATTGGGCTTGAAAATATATGCGCATATTGGAAATCGCCGATTATATGCGCCACCCCAAGTTTTTGAGCGTAGAAAATTCTTATATTCACGTAAATATGAAAGTTACTTCTCACAAATAGCAGCTGTGTTAGTAATTGAGTTACATCGTTATAAAAGTAACTAATTACCATTTTTACTCTCAGTAATTCATTTTTTTTATTGTCAAATAAATATCAAAAACTGTTCTCAATATTGTGTTAAAATAATGAAATGAACATTAATAATAAATTATTCATATAAAGCATTGTACATTGATCTACACTATTGTAATTCTGCTGTGGGACAATGTGAGAGACACCTGTCCAATTCAATATATTTTTGTAAGCATTATTATTAGTATAGTAAATAATAAAACACAATAGATGGTTTAGAACTGGCCAACAAATAAGTCTGAAGGTAAATTATGCTTCTTAAGGAATGAACCTAAAATAAATGACTAAAACTGTCCCTCCACTGGTGACACACTGTAGCCGACTGTATTTTCTTTCTCACAAACAGTTTAGCAGAAGTGTTCTGCTCTCAATATAATACTTAGCAATGTACCAAAATTAAACACTAATAACAACAATGTACACTCTTTCTGGTGCTGATTTAAATGAGACATAGAAAACTCCATGACCATCGCATCTTTTGCTGTCTACTTGCGCTCTTACTCCAGACGCCACAGTAGTAAATATCTGTGTGGTATCTGTTCTACGGTATGTGATGCGCATTCTGCTTTTGATAAGCCGTCTTTATCTAGCGTGTGTGTTGCTTTTTTACTTTTTTGCTTTTTTAGTGCTCTTTACTTTTTTTAAATATTAAATTTTAAATTAATGTTTCCTGAGGCAGACATGCTTATGTGCTTTTATTGGCTGAATAACACGAATAAAGAAATATTAGCCGCGATGCGAGGCTTAGCAGTGGCTAAATAACAAGCTCATGTAACTCACATGCAACCAAATCTAAAATATTTTAATGTAATCCTCATTTCCTGTGCTTCGCACTGCAGTCTCTTCCACGTGAGGCTTCTCCAGATCGGGTCACTTGGAGATAACAGAACGACTTTTATAAATGGATAGGTCATAATATACCGCTGTTTGAAAAAAAATGTAATGCGTTTTGAGACAGTTGTAACTGTGAAAAACTTGAACTTGATAGATAAAACATACACAACTCCTTTTTTTGATTCAAACTTCCTAAAGTTCTCTCTTCCCAAAGGGGCTGTGCACTAACCAAACACTTTAAATATTAATGAAAACCCCAAAATACTACTTTCCTTGATATAAGTAAACGTGCACAAAATGAACATATAAACATTAGAAATAAATTACTGACATATTCCCGCTGGTTTATTGTGATCTTGCGGATTTATGGAAAAAAAAATGTGCACATTTTCCCATAAAAAGCCTCTGCATTCTCTCACTTGAAAATGCTTCTCTCACATGTCCACTTAGGATCGAGTCAAAGTTAGATTTCAGCTCTATTCAGAAACGTTTGTGGGAAGTCAGAACATCAAAAAATTAAGGTTTTTTTTTTATTGTAGGAATTAAAAGAAAAAACTAAATTTGCCCATGAAAAATCAGGATCTGGGGGGGGGTGGTGCTTATACTGACGAAATGCCTTAATGATCATAAATACGGTTTCTGTATTCACGCGCTGGACGCTTCTCATCTCTCTCATCTTTTGGAATGAAGGGCGTGGCGGGGCGTGGTGGTTGTCACTGACCCAGGCTGCGTATGTCGATGGTGATGTCCACGTGTCCGTGCTCAGCGCTGTGGTACATGGCCTCGCGCAGAGCTCGTAGTTTGGCTTTGCCTTTCCGGAGAGTGGCATCGGATGGCGGCGCTCTGTGCTGGGCGCCCTCGGGACCCTCGGCCAGCATCTCCTCCAGAGACACCACCTCACCCTTGTCCTTATCGCCTTGAGACAGAAGCTTCCTGAACACGTTCCTGCACAAATTCAACATTTTCAAAACACTGACTTGATCTCGGAACACACGTTTATTTCACCAGGCATGTTTCATGCACGTGGTCAGGCTTAAATAACCATCTATGCATCTGATGGATGTGTGGTCCGTCTGTAATATGTCCGTCACCTGGAGAAACCCGCCCCTAAAGCACTGGCCAATCAGCTGCTTGAACACAATACAGTCCACTCTGCTTAATTGGGCCAACGGTTAATTAAGCCGCTCTATTAAATTTATTAATTTTTTACAAATTTTAAATTTTATTAAATTTGAATTTATTAATTTTTTACAAATTTATTGGCAGCCGCTTTATTGGTCCAAATCTTAAATTCCTGGAACAAATCGTATCTCATAATGGGTTTGATATTATGAGCCGTAAACACGACCGAAATGTTCTGCTACACATCAGGACATCCACAAATACGGATTTAAACCCCAAACTCAGCAAAGTTGCACAATTTTTCATGGTAGTGTTCATTCTTTTCGTTGTTCTACATGTCCAATTGTTGTCTATATGTGTACATTCATTGTTTATGTATTTTCTGGACTATAAGCCGCTACTTTTTTCATAGGTTTTGAACCATGCGGCTTATACAAATGTGCGGCTATAACTAACAGTAAGTGTTTTACTGTTTTATGCACCACGTAAAAAACGAAAAATGATCATGCTACCACGTACTATACAATTTCACAGAATTTGAGGTACGTAGAGTAACGGAACGAACTCTAGCAATAAAACAATAATTGCACCACGCAAAAAAAACGAAAAATTGTTACGCGTACAGTAACAGAACGAAATATTCATATATAATATACCTGCTTCTCGCTAGCACTCGTCGCCACGGAGATATTAGTTTTCAAAGTGTTTGAATGGGGGAATATCAGGCGCGAGCGCACGTTTCCCGCCGCTGGGGCTTGTGCGGTGGTCGCGGGGGGACGTCCCACATAGTCGAACCACAAAGTAGCGAGGGAACACTGTATCTAATCCAAAAACATACATATCTGTGGCTTGCAAAACTTTTTTTAATAGAGTGGATGCGGCTTGTACGCAGGTGCGGCTTGTTTATCTTTTTTTATTATTTCAAAAACAGAGCGGATGCGGCTTATATACAGGGGCGGCTTATAGTCCAGAAAATACGGTACATGTGTGTTTTTAAGTAAGAGGCGGGTAGAAAATTGCAATTTCGACTTTCTGTACGTCCAGTATGTATGGCAGTGTTGACAATAAAGCATTGACTTTGAAAACAAGACACCAATAATACACAGGGATATCTGTGAAGACTGCTTTGCTTACCCATTATGTGTGTTAACTTTATTCAGATTCATTTTAGAGACTTTTAATGCTCAAATTTACGTTGCTCAGTTTTCATTTAACAGTAGTTCTGTGCTGTATGTTTGTTTTGGGAAAAATAAAGTGTTTAAAATTTTTTTAAAGGTTACTTTATGCGCTTTGAGACAGTTGACATTGTGAAAAGCGCCTTAAAAATGCACCTGAACTTGACGTCTCGTCTTATTTCAGCTAATACTGGAAGCGGAATAATGGGGTGGGTTTGGCAGCGGTTTTGTAATCTGATTCATAATCATTTTCAAAAATAATTACACAAGTTATAATAAGTTATTATACAAGTTAATAATAATACAATAATAACACAAGTTATTATAAGTACACAATAATAGTGTAAGTATAAAAAGAACAATCACATCACTGAACACTAGAAAAGTGAATTAAAATGATGCTGAAGGTGCAGCAATAAAAAGTGTCGTTTAGAGGAACCGATTGTGTTTTACAAAAAAACACTCATTTATAGAAAGTTATGTGTGTGTATGTTTTGTGTATGCATGTAAGCTTATTATTCAGGATTGAATCAGACTTAATCAGTATTAACTGACTAGGATCCGATCAGGAATCCAAAAACTGTGATCAGGACATCCCTAATAATTGCATTACCTACTAGGACCAAAATAATTACAAAAGTAAATGACAAATAAATCTGCTTTACATAGACGATAGTGAATATTGTTCTCGTTTGTTTAGGTTCCAGCCGCAGAAAGACATTCCCCAGCCATATCAATAGCTGATCAATCAATCCAAACTCCCTGCTGACTGATGTTTGTGTAGTAGAACCATCTGAGTAGCCTGAATCAATTTCAACATGTTCAAAATTTCACACATTGCATTTAATGAGTGAATTTACCGTATTTACGCGGATATAAGCACACTTTTTTTTTGTTTGATTTTCAACACTCAAAAACTTGGGCTTTTAATTGCTGACTTCAAATATGTGTGTAAGTTTTAGTCGTATTTCAAGTCAGGAACAATCACAAAAAAAACGGAAACACGTCATCTTTATGCAGTGACGCACGTGTGCGTCTATGTAATGTTACACAATGGTCCGTAGGCAGACGTGCTACAGTTTAAGCTTTTATTGACAACTATAAGACAAAATAACACTAGAAGAAGTCAGATTAAACTAAATACAGTACAATAATTCATTTTACAACAAACAGAGAAACAGAGACTACAAACCACAACCGCCTAGCTTAGCTTCAAGCTGAGGAAGGTCCCACAGCTCTGGAAGACCTCCTGTGTGGTACCAGTGCCTAAGACACCGCAGGCAAAAGACCTCAACAGCTTCAGACCGGTGGCTCTCACGTCCCATCTAATGAAGACACTGGAGAGACTAGTCCTGGGTCACCTCAGATCTGCTGTGGGAACCTACCTTGACCCACTGCAGTTTGCCTACAGACATGGCACGGGAGTGGAAGACGCAGTCATCTTTCTTCTGCACCGAGCTCTTTCTCACCTTGAGAAGCCCG
>MU204222.1:45013-57125 GCA_017309775.1 Paedocypris sp. Pulau Singkep
ATTAGACTATACAACTTAAACTTAAATTTAAACTGGTGACTGGAACTATGCTTATGACGGGCAGGTTCATTTATGGTCTGTGTTTGTTTGTTTGTTTATTATGATGTGTGCAGTGCGTTATGGTGATGCTTGTTTATTTATTTGTTTGGATTTGTTGTTGCTGTCGTGACGTGAAATTTCCCCGCTGTGGGACTAATAACGGATTTTTCAATTCAATTCAATTCAATTAACTTAGCACAACCGGCTGCAAACGAGTCCAACGTGTCATTGCAAAAAGAGACAAAACTGAAGAACACGGGCAAGTAGTAAAACATCCAAGGAACAGACACAATCAAAACGCTTGGTCGCTGCACAAGAAATAATAAATAGTACGCCTTCCTCTTCACACGGCGTCGAAAAAACGGAGAGCTTGAAACAGGCCTGAGCTGGAAACAATTGCTCTGCACATGTGCGGAGTCTGACTGGAGAGCAAAGGATGTTGGGAAATGAAGTCCTGACCACGAGAATCGACAAGTAAAACAATATCAAAATGAGTCACAAGTTAGGTTTGTTAAATAAAGAAATAATTTTTAAGAGAATATTAACGCAATTGAACCAGAAACGTAAAAAAAAAAAAGATATATTTTGTGCCTGACAAATCAGGGGGGTGCTTATATCCGTGTAAATATCTATGTGCATTTACCGATTCTAGGTAATTAATTTTATGGGACATTGCCAAGGCAATTAGAAATGTTCGTATATCCGAATATGCAAAACGTTTCTGCAAATGTATTTATATTGAGTTAAAAACAAAGTACAATGATCTGCTGAGGTTTCTAATAAGCGCTAACATGTGGTTTCAGACGGAGTGTTCTGCATTACCTGTGTCCGTGCGCCGCTGCCAGACTGTACGAGTTCATTTCTCCCAGTGGAATGGAGCAGATCCCATTGCGATACGTGGTTCCAATCAGCGGGTCTGCACCTTTTTCCAAGAGCAGGTTCACAATCTCAAAGTTTCCTTCAAAACAAAGACGCCACAGTCATGGAGCGAGCTAACGCTAGGCTAGGCTGATGTCTGTTCACCGCTGTTTCAATACACACACGGAAATGCAGTGGTACCTCCACTTACGAAAGCAGTGTTGTAAGTTGAAAACTTCACAAGTAGAGACGCAGTTAACATGTAAATGTCCCAACTCGTTCCAAGCCAATTTTTTTTTTTATAAATGATCAAATATTGGTAATGATTGTAATAAAAAACATGTTAGATAACGGTTGTTTTGTTTGCTCTTTGGCAAGTTAGTTATAAAGATATATAATGATACAGGGGACGATCCCACGAGATTGGTTGTCTATTCCGACATCTTGAACATACACTCAAATCCCCGAGAGTTCTGTAATTGCCAAACTGGTGATGTCACGTGGTCAGCCCAGACGGGGTGCTGACACCTTCAGGGTGTTACGACAATGAAAACCCCATTAACAATGAGTACTGGACAAAAGCACAAAAAAAGTTTCATCTGCCCTTCGGGTCCAGGTGGCTTTGGCTACAGTATGACTCTTAGATCTACAGACAAAGATCTCTCTTATGGATCAAATGGATGCCAACGGTAGAACAGATCTTCAGGCTTAACGCGTACATTTCCTGTGTTCCTGGCTGCATTAATTTGCATGTCACCTTTGAAACTGTACCAGGTGCCTCATGCTCGTTACCTTTCGCTGATTGAAGCCGGTCGGGCCAACGCAGACTTTCAGCGTCATATCCTGAATGTGGCTGCGGAAAGAGACGTCTCGTTCCCTGACCTATTCAGGGAAGAGTGGTTACACAAGTAACCATAGACTTTGACGTCTGTCAGTTACCTGACTATGGAATATTACAACGGGCCACGTCCAGTGACAGCATCCTACCGAGAAGACCCCTAGCCGAGGAGCAGTCAGTGGATCTTCCACAGCATCTAGAGGTGGGCCTAGCCTGCGGGGTAATAGCACTCTCCTCCACCGGGGCAACCAAGGAATCTGTGCCGTGAGGGACCCTCGCCAGGGCCGACGGAGAACACCACATCCTGGTGCGGCGTTGAGTTGAGTTGCCACAAGACGCAAACCCATTGAAGAAGCCCAGTGTCTATCGTAGACAGAGTAAAGCTCGGTGAGGGAGGAGAGCAGGTCCCTACTACTCAACCCCATCCCTTCTGAAAACACAGGCGTTTACTCTCTGTGAGTAATGCTCTTGTGGAGGAGCAACCGCCAGGACTAGGGAACTGAGGGCGACTCCTCCCTTGCACATGTTCGCTATCTTGAGGGAACAAAGACTGGGGCGCCCAGGGGTCTTGCCGAGCGCGTAGCCGAGTCTCACAGTTCAGATCACCCACAGAAACAGATGAGGGAGGGCGCACCACTCTCTCAAGTCCCGTATGAGGGGGATCATAGGACGGGTTCCCGAGAGTGGGGTCTCAGGTCTCAGCGGGGCCTGTAGTCACCCAGGGAGATCCTGAGGCTCCTGATCTCTGGCCATGTGGCCTTCTACCGTGCAGGGAGAGTCTGATGTTAGCGGACATCTCGATCTGCTGACCCGAGGAACTTGGGGCATTCTACTTAGCTGAAAGCAACGAAGCTGAGCGAGAGCTTGGGGCACTTTCCAGAATCCAATTCTCAAACCCTGTGCTGAAGTCTATTATTTCTAGAATAAGTTATATATAGAGTACGTTTCAGACGGCAAGATCCATCTAGCGGCGAAGCAAGATTGAAAAGACCACTCATAAACCTGACACCTCACCTTTGACAGCTTGCCTGTGAGAAGATAGAGGCCCAAGTGTGGTGGTGGTCTGACCGGGTAAGTGAGGGGGAACATAAAGACTCACTCTACTCACCCCTACCAGTGTTCGGTCTGCCCACAACCGCGGCAGATACTTACCACTGGAGAACCAAGCCCACCGCACTAGAGAAGTGAGAAATGTGTGCACACTGACAGGGCGCTTTTGAAACAATTTCGTAATTGGAGACAATATTTGCTCAAAAATTGTAACTGGAAACTTTTGTTAGTAGAGCCTTTCGTAATTCGAGGTACCACTGTGTGATGTGACATGTTCCACGTTTACTCCTCGTTTCAGGTAAATCACTAATCAATCCTTTGGCACTCAAACGTGAGACCTAAGGTCAGTAAGATGACTGTGAGGACCCGAGCGTGAGACAGGGTTAGGATTGGACCGTGCAGTGGTTGTAGATGCTGTACCCGCGGCCGATGCCAGCTGTAACGGCGTTTCTGAGTAGTTTTCGGCCGGATCCTGAATCGATCCGTCTGGACTTGCTCGTGCGTCCAACAGAAGCTGTTTAGGAAAGTTACAAAAATTAGAGTCAAGAAGTATTTGTTATTATTATTAATCATTGCAATTGTAAACTGGCATGAACATGGTAAAAACATCCCCAGAAAAGTGGTTCAGTCTGATTTAGCCATTATTCAGAAATACACACAGCAAAAAATGAATTCTAGACAAGCCAAAAGATTTTGAAATTACACAATAAATCTAGTTGTTTTTTTCTTAGAATTAAGAGTAAAAGATTAATTTGCTTGTTTGAAGAAAATAGGTCTTGCTTCAAGTCATCTTGCCAAGTAAAATTTTCACACCCCATTGGCAGATAATTTAACTTGATTTAAGTCTTTTTTTACTCTTTTGCTTTTTTATTTTCTTGCCTTTTCATGTGCATTTTTTACAGTTTTAAAAAAATTGCTTTTAATTAGCTGGTTTCGCTGTATTTTCACAGCTTTTCTGGAGAGTTCTCCCACGTCACGGTCATTTACAGTGGAACTCTTCTGTATTTCTGTGGAGTTGACTTTATCAGTGAAAGAGTCGTGTGTGTGTGTGTGTGTGTGTTTGTCAGCGCTTCAGGGTCTAGGTGTGTGAAGAGTGTGACAGCATCAGTTAGATTTTTGCACTTTACGGAATAATTTAGTAAAATCAATATTTGCGATTAATATTTCACTAAACTGTGCAATAATGTACATTCACCGGCCACTTAATACGCTACACCTCACTAAAAAAACTTCCTCAATCCTTTGTGTTTTAGATTTGACAAGATTCTTCATGATCGCACCCTTGGACCCTGTTAGCTGTTGCTATCAGACAGGAGCGGCGCCCGGTGTGGTCTTCTGCTGCCGCAGCTCATCCTCATCCAGGTTTGAGTGTCAGAAGCTCTTCTGCACCTCGGATGTAGCAACAGGTTATTTGAGTTACTGTTTCTATCAGCTGGAACCAGATTGGTCACTCTACTATGACCTCTGACCTCAACAAGGCCTTTGCTCCACAACACTGGTAATTTTATTTTTCCGATCCTTCTCTGTAAACTCTTGAGAAGGCTCTGTGTGAAAATCCCAGTAGGTCAGCAGTTTCTGAAACACTCAGGTAGCTCGTCTGACACCAACAACCATGACACTTTCAGTCTTTTAAATTCTGGTGAAGCAGAGATATCGCAGATCTTTCCTACCTGCTGCGATTAGACTCAATTTAAGCACAATTTAAAATTAAACTGGTGACTAGAACTGTGTTTATGACGGGCAGCGCTACTTATTCATTTATGGTTTGTGTTTGTTTGTTTATTATGATGAGTGCAGTGTGTTTTCTCATGTTTGTTTATTTTTTTTAATTTATTTAAAATATTTAAATTTGTTCCTGCTGCTGTTGTTGTTGTTGTTGTTGTTGTGACGACGACATTATTTCAAGATCATTTTGAAATTTTTCTCTCTCTTTGGGAGAGAGAAAAAAAACATTGTCATTCTGTGTGAACTCAGTACCACTGTACTTGAAGAAAATTAAATTGTATCTAATGATATATTTATTTATTTATACGTACATCTACAAATGTGTGTTTTTTCCATTGGTTGTTTTTCTCTCAATACAGAGAACTGAATAAAAGCTACATATAGACTTGCAAAGTACTAAAAACATTTGGGAAAACTATCCCGTTCATCTGTAAGATTAATTTCTTAATCAGCGTTATTTTCTGTAATATTTTGTGTTAACCTTCTTCTACACTAAGTGAAGCCGCTTTTTTATTACTGACTTAAGGCTTCACATTCAAAACAGTTACAGTAAATATGTACAGTATTGCACAAAATCCCGTTATAACAAGTCTTGCATTACTTGTTCTCTTGTTTGAGTTTTCAATTGAATCCAGATTAGATTTGTTAATTCCTGCAGTTTTTTTCTGTAATGTAAGAGTGTGAAGTGGGTAAAATAAATGTGAGGGGCAGCATGTCTCACACACACACACACACACACACACACACACACACTATCTCACTCACTTTACTTTGCTTAAGCACGTTTTTAGCTTTCGCGGCTGATGTTTTGCTAAAGTACGGTGAGTCTGTCATAATGAGGTGTTACTGTGGCATGAAAGCAGCAGAAGAAGAGCAGTGGAGCCAGAGGTTTACAGGCATCAGATCACATCCTCTACCTGCACCACAGGGACGTGTCCGTGCAGCACGGCGAATGTGAGTGGCGCCCCCTGCCGGGTGTCGGGGTGAACTGCGGGGTGCTTGTGTAGTGAGCTGGGCACCTGGGGATCACACACGTTCAGCCATTCATTCCACAACAAGGACATCACAGTGAGAGACAGAGAAGGAATTATAGAAAACGTTTCTACTCTCCATTAAAAACTGTCCATACTAACGGACGCAATATTTAATGCTGTGGATGAAATTCACCCTGACGAAAAAACATGGCCCTAAAAGAACCTGCGCTGAACTCTGAGCTCTTCTTCACGGAACTATCTCCATTACTCATGTAAGGAGAAATCTAGACGGCCGTCAAAACCCCGAGCAAAACTGGGGAGCTTCCCACGCCACTTTCTAAAAGTTTAATATATTATATTTAAGCGTATATAAGCACCCGTCTGGTTTTTCATGCACGAAATAAAAAGTCCATTCATTGGCAAACCTAAGCATCTCCTTTCTTTCTTGGTGTTCTGACTTTACAGAAACCAAACATTCTGATAAATACTTATTTTCCTGCTTTTCACAACTAACGTTTTTACTTTTACTTGAGTAAATGGGAAAAAAATAGAAGGTTAAATACATTTTCTAAATGTAGCAGAGTATATCTCCAATAGGCGGTGCTATAATTCCATGACCATATATGGGCGTATTCCGGTTTTCACAGCAAACAGACAAGATTTCAGACAGACAGAGTTCCCTTTGTTATTGTATTTACTTAATTAAATATTTATTTCTTCCAGTGTTACTTAGCCACTACTAAGATTGTTTATTTCACATTATTTCTGTTAATCAGTTAAATATGTTATTTACATATTTTAAATTCAGTTGCATGTGAGGTACAGCGACTGCTACCTTTCTCTGCGTGGCTAATGTTTCTTTATTTCTGTTATTTAGCCAATAAAAACTGAACAATTATTTAAAGAAGGAAAGACGACACAAGGCGCCGAAAGTCGTTGAAAGACGACAAGTATTTAAAGAAGGAAAGAGCGATATTATACGTATATTATAGCGTCTTGTTTGTGATTGCTCCTGACTTGAAATTTGGAAAATGGGCCCTTTATTTTACACAAATATTTGAAATAAGCGCAACCAAGCTTCTCAGGTTGGAAAAAAAGGGTGCTTATATTTGCGTAAATACGGTACGGTATTTGTTATTTATAAAAACACAGTGCAAAAATGTTAAAATAAAAATATGACTTAGAAATTTGCTGCGTCATTGCTTCCACTGTAGTTCAGGGCGTGAGGAAAACACGTTCGTAAACTCGCTGAATAGACTTATTTAATTTTCTTAATGTATCTTCTTTTTATTAAAGTTTAGTTTTCCGCTTCAAAGTTGCTTTATGGCTGGTGCATGTGACACACGACAGCTTGCGACAGGAGAAGACGCATTTTATAAACACTCACTGTTTTATTGCTTGACATTTGTTCTGTTGTGCTGTATGTATCTGCCTGACAATCTTTCGTTTTTTTATGTTATGTCAAGTACTACACTTACTTGCCATTATTACTAGACATTTTGTACTGAGATGTTTGTTAACATTACTTTAATCAAGAATACTACGTGAAAAAAATTGTTTTAAAAGTCTGAATAAGTGTTAAATAAATACGTAAATGCGGATTTTCACCTATCGTGGTCGGGCTTGGAACATAACTACCAATAAACCAGGGTTCACTGTATTTACTACAGGAACTGAATGATTTTGAATTGTAAATGTACATGTGTGTAACTAAATAGATCCTTTCCTCACCTGTATTTTAACACGGCAGCAACTTTGCTGATTAAAACTAGTAAAAATTATATCTGTTTAGAGCGCCCCTAGTGGAAAATTAGTAGAATAGAACATATGAAACATATAAAAAAAGTAGCGGCTTATAGTCTGGAAAATGTGGTACTTTGTTTTTTTAGGAATTTTGACTAAAACTAATAAGTTACACTTCCTATGGATAGCTTTATTTATTATAGAATTTTTATAGAATGTGATGAAGTTGCTCAAAAGATAAAATTTTTACTTCTCAAAATTAAAAGAAGTAATTAGTTTAAGTTACATATTCAGTAATTATGTTACTTTTCAGACACAGTAATAAGAAATGAAACGTAATTACGGAATTGTAAAGTAATTTGTAATTAGTTACTTTTTTAAAGTAACTTACCCAACACCGGGCGTCATATACAAACCTCGCAGCGGCAGCAGATGCCACGCCCGTGTGTTTATATATCAGCCTCTTCTAATGGTTGACTCACCTGGCTGTGTATGTCTGCGCCGGCGTCCAGCAGCATCTGCACCATGGCCTCGTCTCCGCGGACACAGGCAAACATGAGAGGAGTCATGCCCTGAGAACACAGACACACAGACGCCGCTGAAGCCGAAGCGCCGCCCTGAGGGAAGCTGGCACTCACCTGCTCGCTCATGCTGTTGATGCCATCCGGGCCCAGCAGCGTCACGGCTTGCTTGACCAGGTCGGTCCGGCCGCAGTTCAGCATTCGGAAGCCGAGGTCCTGCAGAAACTTGGCTTCAGTGGACGCAGCGTCCAGTTTACGAGAGAAACAGTCGTCCGCTCTGTCCACCAAAAACACAGTATTCACTCTCCGGGAGAGATTCTGCAGCAAATACAGTACAAGCTCCAGTTTGAGGAAACACCGCAATTTATCGAATTTTCAATTGGGGAAAGTTCCACAGATCTGCAGTAAACGTCTAAACGAAGAGATGGAAATCAGGACGGCCTGTGGTGTCAAGTACTTGAGTAAAGTGCCTTCGTTACCTGAGTATTTTTGGCTACTTAATCAAAGTAATAGGCAACTTTTACTCTCTACTTGACTACATTTGTGATTGAGTATCCGTACTCTTTACTCCACTACATTTGAACAGACACTCATTGTTGCTCGTCATTTTCATCTCTTTACAATTTCTTGGGCAAACAAGATGATGTCGCCATCTGCAGGATGCTGAAGGTACCAGATGATATTAATCAGCTAAATCACGTGAACTTGCGGTGGCGCTTTTTCGCACATTGGAGTTTGACTGAGACTGACTTTTTGTTCTTTTATTATCTATTTTGTTCTGCCATTTTGAGGTGTTTCAATTCATTGCTCTATTACAGGGTTCCGGAACCTTATTGTAATTTGTAAATCATTTTTATTTGCGCATTTAAAATGCACCGTATTTGATCTGGTGCTTTAGTCATTGTTCATTTTGTGTTGACTATAATATACGGTGAGCCATGTTTCACCATCTTTCGTTTTGTTCACAGTGTAAACGTATTAATAAATGGATTATGTTCAATATCGGTGTCTTGGTTTTGATCTTTCCACAGCTCAACAGGACACGAGACCCTTTCTGTGTTTTCTTCATCATTAGTTAATACTTAATAAACCATAAACAGCTTTCACTTTAGAAGAGGTCACAGAAAGCCTTAACTAACTATTAACAAGCTCCTGAACTCTTCAGGAATTAAAGTATGAGGTAATCATATTTTCATGCGTTGTTAGGTGTTAAATAACAATGACTAAGCAGCTTGCTCATGAGCTTATTCATTTGATGTCCATTATTAACAAACGTGTTACTAAGTATATGTTATGTCCTACTCATACTTTGTTAACGATTAATAAATGTCGTGTTCATGCTTAGTTAATGCTAAATAAGGTGTAGTTATTATAAAGTGCTACCGTAAAGTCCATACGTTGTTTTACAATTGGAATCGTCACAACTTTTACTCAAGTCTTCATGGAATTGGTGGAGTAGTGGTTTTTAAATGGAGTAGTTTTTACAGTTAGGTGTCGGTACTTTTACTCAAGTATTGCTTTCATGTACTCTCTGACTGGACCACACATTCCCCTGATCCATAACGTCTTTAATCAGCGTGTAGATTATGACTTGTTTTCTAATGTAGTGTGAACATTGAGATGTTTGTGTCTAAGGCTGCTGAATCAGAGAAGAGGTGTGGAGCGAGTGTCCGCAGGGCCGGTAACTAGGAAACAGCAGCGCGAGAGCTGGAGATCAGCACGACTGGCGGCCCGAGCGTTAATGAGTACTGCTGATGTAGAAGGGTGAATACTTCAGCTGTCGCGGCTCACAGTCCACCCCGGGCAACAGGAGCCGCGCCGCCTGACGCACGTCATCGCTGTCCACAGACAAGCTGCGGCGGTGCTCGGTGTGAGCCACGGCCACACGGATCCACTCCATCAGCGGCGGCAGCACCAGGAACGACCTGCAGGGGCACAAGAGACACGCCTTCAGCAAAAGACACGCACCAATACACGCACCAACCTGCCACGCTAATCTTACTCTTTATATTCTCCCTCTCTCTCTCTCTCTCTCTCTCTCTCAATATTTCTATCGATCTATTCACGTATATGTATGTATAATTAAATAAACACATATATATATAAATTATGAAAAACATTATTAAAAAAAAAAAACATATACAAGCCGCATCCACTCTATTAAAAAAAGTTCCTTTTCCAGTTGTTGACTGGACACTACTGGGGACAACATTACCTGACAGGGAACAAGGGTTTCAGTCAAAACCTGGAGGGTTTTGCAAGCCTTGCATGTTTTTGGATTAGATTTCTTTTCTTTATTACATATGTTCACGGATTCACGGCTTCAAATAGATATGCATAAATTATAAAATAAATATATCTAAATGTTGGTGCATGACCGCGAGGTCTGCTGATGTCTGGTAGCGGCTGGAGAAGGGTCTGGATTCCGCGCGTCTGGTAGCGGCTGGAGAAGGGTCTGGATTCCGCGCGTCTGGTAGCGGCTGGAGAAGGGTCTCTGTGGACGCGTCTGGTGCGGAGATGCGAATGTCGGATTGTCGAACGTCCCCCCGCGGCCCCAGCGCTCGTGCCTGATATTCCCCCATTCAAACACTTTGAAAATTAATATATCCGCGGACGCGTGCTAGCGAGAAGCAGGGTATATTATATATGAATATTTCATTCCGTTACAACTTTTCGTTTTTACGTGGTGCAATACATTTTTTTTGCTTGCATTCGTTAAATGAATGAATGTATGAAATTTTATAGTATTGGTAGCATGATCATTTTTCGTTTTTACGTGCTGTATAAAACAATAAAATACTTACTGTTTAATTGACATTTATTCCGTTGTACTGTATGTATCTGCTTAACAATCTTTCGTTTTTTTTATGTTGTGCACTTACTTGCCATTATTACTAGACATCTGTTCCTGTGATTTTTGTACTGAGATGTTTGTTAACATTACTTTAATAAAGAATACTACATGAAAAAAAGTGTTTTAAAAGTCTGAACAAGTGTTAAATAAATACGTAAATGCGGATTTTCACCTATCGTGGTCGGGCTTGGAACTTATCTACCGCGATAAACCAGGGTTCACTGTATTTACTACAGGAACTGAACGATTTTGAATTGTAAATGTACATGTGTGTAACTAAATAGATCCTTTCCTAACCTGCTGTTTAACACCAGCAACATTGCTGATTAAAACTTATAAAAATTACATCTGTTTAGAGCGCCCCTAGTGGTGAAAAAAATGTGTAGAATAGCCGCACCTTTGTATAAGCCGCATGGTTCAAAACATATGAAAAAAGTAGCGGCTTATAGCCCAGAAAATACGGTGTATATTATATATTTATATATAAGATAGATAGATAGATAGATAGATAGATAGATAGATAGATAGATAGATAGATAGATAGATAGATAGATAGATAGATAGATAGATAGATAGATAGATAGATAGATAGATAGATAGATAGATAGATAGATAGATAGATAGATAGACAGACAGACAGATAGAAAAAACGACAGACAGACAAATGGATGATTGGATGTATATTTAGACAGACAGACAGAGAGAATGATGGATGGATGGAAGGACGGTCGGAAAGACATAGAGTTGAATGAATGAATGGATGGATGGATGGATGGACGGACGGACAGTCAGTCAGTCAGTCAGACAAACAGGCAGGCAGATAGACATACAGACACAGATGAATGGATGGACGAACGGATGGATGGATGAATAGATAGAGAGACAGACAGACAGATAGATATTAGGGCTGGGCGGTATAGCGGTATTAACGTGAATAGCGGTATTGAGATGCGCCACGATATGGATTTTGCAATACCGTGAATACCGTGGCACTTTCATGAATTTACCTTTTATACACACATATAAACGCTTTAATACATTAAAATACATTTGTTTCGTTAGAACTTTTAATTACGACACGGATACATTGCTAATCGAATACAGAAAGCGTTGTAAGAAACTGAATTAATAGATCACCCGCGAGGCGCCTGTATCGCGCATGCGCTGTGCCGCTCCGTGTCTGTAATGTGCCGTTTTTTTAGAGCGGTGAGCGCGAGTCCCATAAAACGCGCGCACAGGAAAATTCTGCTCGTTTTCTTTTGGTCAAAGTTTGTTTTCGTTTGTTAACCTTGGTTTCGCGCAACTTTAGATTCAGACGCGCGCGCGAGAGAGACAAAGAGAGAAAGCGAGACACGTTCTGGCTCTGCTATCAATTGCTGGCTGTCTCTCTCTCTCTCTCTCTCTCTCTCTGTCTCTCTCTCTCTCTCTCTCTGTCTCTCTCTCTCTCTCTCTCTCTCTCTCTCTCTCTCTCTCTCTCTCTCTCTCTCTCTCTCTCTCTCTCTCTCTCTCT
>MU204222.1:57225-69998 GCA_017309775.1 Paedocypris sp. Pulau Singkep
GGGGGGGGGGGGGGGGGGGGGGGTGTTGAAACAATTTTGTAAATGGAGAGGATATTTGCTCAAAAATTGTAACTGGAAACTTTTTTCGTAATTCGAGGTACCACTGTGTGATGTGACATGTTCCCCGTTTACTCCTCGTTTCAGGTAAATCACTAATCAATCCTTTGGCACTCAAACGTGAGACCTAAGGTCAGTAAGGTGACTGTGAGGACCCGAGTGTGAGACAGGGTTAGGATTGGACCGTGCAGTGGTTGTAGATGCTGTACCCGCGGCCGATGCCAGCTGTAACGGCGTTTCTGAGTAGTTTTCGGCCGGATCCTGAATCGATCCGTCTGGACTTGCTCGTGCGTCCAACAGAAGCTGTTTAGGAAAGTTACAAAAATTAGAGTCAAGAAGTATTATTATTAATCATTACAATTGTAAACTGGCATGAACATGGTAAAAACATCCCCAGAAAAGTGGTTCAGTCTGATTTAGCCATTATTCAGAAATACACACAGCAAAAAATGAATTCTAGACAAGAAAAAAGAGCTTGAAATTACACAATAAATCTAGTTTTTTTCTTAGAATTAAGAGTAAAAGATTAATTTGCTTGTTTCAAGAAAATAGGTCTTGCTTCAAGGGTTTTTCACACCCCATTGGCAGATAATTTTACTTGATTTAAGTCTTTTTTTACTCTTTTGCTTTTTTTATTTTCTTGCCATTTCATGTGCATTTTTTACAGTTTTTAAAAAATTACTTTTAATTAGCTGGTTTCGCTGTATTTTCACAGCTTTTCTGGGGAGTTCTCCCACGTCACGGTCATTTACAGTGGAACTCTTCTGTATTTCTGTGGAGTTGACTTCATCAGTGAAAGAGTCGTGTGTGTGTGTTTGTCAGCGCTTCGGGGTCTAGGTGTGTGAAGAGTGTGACAGCATCAGTTAGATTTTTGCACTTTACGGAATAATTTAGTAAAATCAATATTTGCGATTAATATTTCACTAAACTGTGCAATACTGTACATTCACCGGCCACTTAATACGCTACACCTCACTATAAAAACTTGCTCAATCCTTTGTGTTTTAGATTCGACAAGGTTCTGGGAATATTCCTCAGAGATTCTTCATGATCGCACCCTTGGACCCTGTTAGCTGTTGCTATCAGACAGGAGCGGCGCCCGGTGTGGTCTTCTGCTGCCGCAGCTCATCCTCATCCAGGTTTGAGTGTCAGAAGCTCTTCTGCACCTCGGATGTAGCAACAGGTTATTTGAGTTACTGTTTCTATCAGCTGGAACCAGATTGGTCACTCTACTATGACCTCTGACCTCAACAAGGCCTTTGCTCCACAACACTGGTAATTTTCTTTTTCCGATCCTTCTCTGTAAACTCTTGAGAAGGCTCTGTGTGAAAATCCCAGTAGGTCAGCAGTTTCTGAAACACTCAGGTAGCTCGTCTGACACCAACAACCATGACACTTTCAGTCTTTTAAATTCTGGTGAGCAGAGATATCGCAGATCTTTCCTACCTGCTGCGATTAGACTCAATTTAAGCACAATTTAAAATTAAACTGGTGACTAGAACTGTGTTTATGACGGGCAGCGCTACTTATTCATTTATGGTTTGTGTTTGTTTGTTTATTATGATGTGTGCAGTGTGTTTTTGTCATGTTTGTTTATTTTTTTTAATTTATTTAAAATATTTAAATTTGTTCCTGCTGTTGTTGTTGTTGTTGTTGTGACGACGACATTATTTCAAGATCATTTTGAAATTTTTCTCTCTCTTTGGGAGAGAGAAAAAAAACATCGTCATTCTGGGTGAACTCAGTACCACTGTGCTTGAAGAAAATTAAATTGTATCAAATTATATATTTATTTATTTATACGTACATCTACAAATGTGTGTTTTTTCCATTGGTTGTTTTTCTCTCAATACAGAGAACTGAAAAGAAGCTACATGTAGACTTGCAAAGTACTAAAAACATTTGGGAAATCCCGTTCATCTGTAAGATTAATTTCTTAATCAGCGTTTTTTTCCTTAATATTTTGTGTTAACCTTCTTCTACACTAAGTGAAGCCGCTTTTTTATTACTGACTTAAGGCTTCACATTCAAAACAGTTACAGTAAATATGTACAGTATTGCACAAAATCCCGTTATAACAAGTCTTGCATTACTTGTTCTCTTGTTTGAGTTTTCAATTAAATCCAGATTAGATTTGTTAATTCCTGCAGTTTTTTTCTGCAATGTAAGAGTGTGAAGTGGGTAGAATAAATGTGAGGGGCAGCATGTCTCACACACACACACACACACACACACTATCTCACTCACTTTACTTTGCTTAAGCATGTTTTTAGCTTTCACGGCTGATGTTTTGCTAAAGTACGGTAAGTCTGTCATAACGAGGTGTTACTGTGGCATGAAAGCAGCAGAAGAAGAGCAGTGGAGCCCGAGGTTTACAGGCATCAGATCACATCCTCTACCTGCACCACAGGGACGTGTCCGTGCAGCACGGCGAATGTGAGTGGCGCCCCCTGCCGGGTGTCGGGGTGAACTGCGGGGTGCTTGTGTAGTGAGCTGGGCACCTGGGGATCACACACGTTCAGCCATTCATTCCACAACAAGGACATCACAGTGAGAGACAGGGAAGGAATTATAGAAAACGTTTCTACTCTCCATTAAAAACTGTCCATACTAACGGACGCAATATTTAATGCTGTTGATGAAATTCACCCTGACGAAAAACTATGGCACTAAAAGAATCAGCGCTGAACTCTGAGCTCTTCTTCACGGAACTATCTCCATTACTCATGTAAGGAGAAATCTAGACGGCCGTCAAAACCCCGAGCAAAACTGGGGAGCTTCCCACGCCACTTTTTAAAAGTTTAATATATTATATTTAAGCGTATATAAGCACCCGTCTGATTTTTCATGCACGAAATAAAAAGTCCATTCATTGGCAAACCTAAGCATCTCCTTTCTTTCTTGGTGTTCTGACTTTACAGAAACCAAACATTCTGTTAAATACTTATTTTCCTGCTTTCACAACTAACGTTTTTACTCTTTTACTTGAGTAAATGGAAAAAAAAATAGAAGGTTAAATACATTTTCTAAATGTAGCAGAGTATATCTCCAATAGGCGGTGCTATAATTCCATGACCATATATGGGCGTATTCCGGTTTTCACAGCAAACAGACAAGATTTCAGACAGACAGAGTTCCCTTTGTTATTGTATTTACTTAATTAAATATTTATTTCTTCCAGTGTTACTTAGCCACTACTAAGATTGTTTATTTCACATTATTTCTGTTCATCAGTTAAATATGGTATTTACATATTTTAAATTCAGTGGCACGTGAGGTACAGCGACTGCTACCTTTCTCTGCGTGGCTAATGTTTCTTTATTTCTGTTATTTAGCCAATAAAAACTGAACAATTATTTAAAGAAGGAAAGACGACACAAGGCGCCGAAAGTCGTTGAAAGACGACAAGTATTTAAAGAAGGAAAGAGCGATATTATACGTATATTATAGCGTCTTGTTTGTGATTGCTCCTGACTTGAAATTTGGAAAATGGGCCCTTTTTTTTTACACAAATATTTGAAATAAGCGCAACCAACCCCCCACACAAGTTTGTGAGCTTCTCAGGTTGGAAAAAAAGGGTGCTTATATTTGCGTAAATACGGTACGGTATTTGTTATTTATAAAAACACAATGCAAAAATATTAAAATAAAAATATGACTTAGAAATTAGCTGCGTCACTGCTTCCACTGTAGTTCAGGGCGTGAGGAAAACACGTTCGTTTTTCCCACGCAGACGTCAAGAAAGTGATATTCACTCCTCAGGGCAAGAAGCACGTTTCACTTCAGCCGCCTGCAGCTCTTCTGGTAACAAATCACTGCATTTCAAGAGTGTCTTCCACCGTGTTTATAGTTTTAACTCCGGCAATCGTCTGTCGTCATCAGTGTCGGGTGTTACTGTAATTAAATAACTTTTTACTGAAAAAGTCAAGTAACAGATTACTGTTCATTATTAGGTAATTTAATTACAGTTACTTACAATGTACTTGCGTTACAATGTAAAATAATTTAAATTTTATACATTTTACTTAATGTATCTTCTTTCTATTAAAGTTTAGTTTTCCGCTTCAAAGTTGCTTTATGGCTGGTGCATGTGATACACGACAGCTTGCGACAGGAGAAGACGCATTTTATAAACACTGTTTTATTGCTTGACATTGGTTCTGTTGTGCTGTATGTATCTGCTTAACAATCTTTCGTTCTTTTATGTTATGTCAAGTACTACACTTACTTGCCATTATTACTAGACATCTGTTTCGATTATTTTTGTACTGAGATGTTTGTTAACATTACTTTAATAAAGAATACTACGTGAAAAAAATTGTTTTAAAAGTCTGAATAAGTGTTAAATAAATACGTAAATGCGGATTTTCACCTATCGCGGTCGGGCTTGGAACTTATCTACCGCGATAAACCAGGGTTCACTGTATTTACTACAGGAACTGAACAATTTTGAGTTGTAAATGTGCATGTATGTAACTAAATAGATCCTTTCCTAACCTGCTGTTTAACACCAGCAACATTGCTGATTAAAACTTATAAAAATTACATCTGTTTAGAGCGCCCCTAGTGGTGGCAGAATCAGCAGAATAGAACATATGAAACATATGAAAAAAGTAGCGGCTTATAGTCTGGAAAATATGGTACTTTGTTTTTTTAGGAATTTTGACTCAAACTAATAAGTTACATTTCCTATGGATAGCTTTATTTATTATATTTTTATAGAATGTGATGAAGTTGCTCAAAAGATAAAATTTTTACTTCTCAAAATTAAAAGAAGTAATTAGTTTAAGTTACATATTCAGTAATTATGTTACTTTTCAGACACAGTAATAAGAAATGAAACGTAATTACGGAATTGTAAAGTAATTTGTAATTAGTTACTTTTTTAACGTAACTTACCCAACACTGGGCGTCATATACAATCCTCGCAGCGGCAGCAGATGCCACGCCCGTGTGTTTATATATCAGCCTCTCGCGCGCGCACATGCACACTCAGTGGAGACTCACGCGCATTACCTGGCTGTGTATGTCTGCGCCGGCGTCCAGCAGCATCTGCACCATGGCCTCGTCTCCGCGGACACAGGCAAACATGAGAGGAGTCATGCCCTGAGAACACAGACACACAGACGCCGCTGAAGCCGAAGCGCCGCCCTGAGGGAAGCTGGCACTCACCTGCTCGCTCATGCTGTTGATGCCATCCGGGCCCAGCAGCGTCACGGCTTGCTTGACCAGGTCGGTCCGGCCGCAGTTCAGCATTCGGAAGCCGAGGTCCTGCAGAAACTTGGCTTCAGTGGACGCAGCGTCCAGTTTACGAGAGAAACAGTCGTCCGCTCTGTCCACCAAAAACACAGTATTCACTCTCCGGGAGAGATTCTGCAGTAAATACAGTACAAGCTCCAGCTTAAGCAGTAAACGTCTAAACAAAGAGATGGAAATCAGGACGGCCTGTGGTGTCAAGTACTTGAGTAAAGTGCCTTCGTTACTTGAGTATTTTTGGCTACTTAATCAAAGTAATAGGCAACTTTTACTCTCTACTTGACTACATTTGTGATTGAGTATCCGTACTCTTTACTCCACTACATTTGAACAGACACTCATTGTTGCTCGTCATTTTCATCTCTTTACGATTCCTTGGGCGAACAAGATGATGTCGCCATCTGCAGGATGCTGAAGGTACCAGATGATATTAATCAGCTAAATCACGTGAACTTGCAGTGGCGCTTTATTGGAGTTTGACTGAGACTGACTTTTTGTTCTTTTATTACCTATTTTGTTCTGCCATTTTGAGGTGTTACAATTCATTGCTCTATTACAGGGTTCCGGAACCTTATTGTAATTTGTAAATCGTTTTTTTTTTGCGCATTTAAAATGCACTGTACTTTAGTCATTGTTCATTTTGTGTTGACTATAATATACGGTGAGCCATGTTTCACCATCTTTCGTTTTGTTCACAGTGTAAAAGTATTAATAAATGGATTATGTTCAATATCGGTGTCTTGGTTTTGATCTTTCTACAGCTCAACAGGACACAAGACCCTTTCTGTGTTTTCTTCATCATTAATTAATACTTAATAAACCAGAAACAGCTTTCACTTTAGAAGAGGTCTCAGAAAACCTTAACTAACTATTAACCAGCTTCTGAACTCTTCAGGAATTAAAGTATGAGGTAATCATATTTTCATGCGTTGTTAGGTGTTAAATAACAATGACTAAGCAGCTTGCTCATGAGTTTATTCATTAGATGTCCATCATTAACAAACGCGTTACTAAGTATATGTTATGTCCTACTCATACTTTGTTAACAATTAATAAATGTCGTGTTCATGCTTAGTTAATGCTAAATAAGGTGTAGTTATTATAAAGTGCTACCGTAAAGTCCATACGTTGTTTTACAATTGGAATCGTCACGACTTTTACTCAAGTCTTCATGGAATTGGTGACTTGTTACTTGTAATGGAGTAGTTTTTACAGTTAGGTATCGGTACTTTTACTCAAGTATTGCTTTCACGTACTCTCTGACTGGACCACACATTCCCCTGATCCATAACATCTTTAATCAGCGTGTAGATGATGACTTGTTTTCTAATGTAGTGTGAACATTGAGATGTTTGTGTATAAGGCTGCTGAATCAGAGAAGAGGTGTGGAGCGAGTGTCCGCAGGGCCGGTAACTAGGAAACAGCAGCGCGAGAGCTGGAGATCAGCACGACTGAGGGCCCGAGCGTTAATGAGTACTGCTGATGTAGAAGGGTGAATACTTCAGCTGTCGCGGCTCACAGTCCACCCCGGGCAACAGGAGCCGCGCCGCCTGACGCACGTCATCGCTGTCCACAGACAAGCTGCGGCGGTGCTCGGTGTGAGCCACGGCCACACGGATCCACTCCATCAGCGGCGGCAGCACCAGGAACGACCTGCAGGGGCACAAGAGACACGCCTTCAGCAAAAGACACACACCAATACACGCACCAACCTGGCACGCTAATCTCACTCTTTATATTCTCCCTCTCTCTCAATATTTCTATCGATCTATTCACGTATATGTATGTATAATTAAATAAACACATATATATATATAAATTATGAAAAACATTATTAAAAAAAAAAAACATATACAAGCAGCATCCACTCTATTAAAAAAAGTTCCTTTTCCAGTTGTTGACTGGACACTACTGGGGACAACATTACCTGACAGGGAACAAGGGTTTCAGTCAAAACCTGGAGAGTTTTGCAAGCCTTGCATGTTTTTGGATTAGATTTCTTTTCTTTATTACATATGTTCACGGATTCACGGCTTCAAATAGATATGCATAAATTATAAAATAAATATATCTAAATGTTCGTGCATGACCGCGAGGTCTGCTGATGTCTGGTAGCGGCTGGAGAAGGGTCTGGATTCCGCGCGTCTGGTAGCGGCTGGAGAAGGGTCTGGATTCCGCGCGTCTGGTAGCGGCTGGAGAAGGGTCTGGATTCCGCGCGTCTGGTAGCGGCTGGAGAAGGGTCTCTGTGGAGGCGTCTGGTAGCGGCTGGAGAAGGGTCTGGATTCCGCGCGTCTGGTAGCGGCTGGAGAAGGGTCTCTGTGGAGGCGTCTGGTAGCGGCTGGAGAAGGGTCTGGATTCCGCGCGTCTGGTAGCGGCTGGAGAAGGGTCTGGATTCCGCGCGTCTGGTAGCGGCTGGAGAAGGGTCTCTGTGGAGGCGTCTGGTGCGGAGATGCGAATGTCGGATTGTCGAACGTCCCCCCGCGGCCCCAGCGCTCGCGCCTGATATTCCCCCATTCAAACACTTTGATGAATATATCCGCGGACGCGTGCTAGCGAGAAGCAGGGTATATTATATATGAATATTTCATTCCGTTACAATTTGTCGTTTTTACGTGGTGCAATACATTTTTTTTGCTTACATTCGTTAAATGAATGAATGTATGAAATTTTATAGTATTGGTAGCATGATCATTTTTCGTTTTTACGTGGTGTATAAAACAATAAAATACTTACTGTTTAATTGACATTTATTCCGTTGTACTGTATGTATCTGCTTAACAATCTTTCGTTTTTTTATGTTGTGCACTTACTTGCCATTATTACTAGACATCTGTTGCTGTGATTTTTGTACTGAGATGTTTGTTAACATTACTTTAATAAAGAATACTACATGAAAAAAAGTGTTTTAAAAGTCTGAACAAGTGTTAAATAAATACGTAAATGCGGATTTTCACCTATCGTGGTCGGGCTTGGAACTTATCTACCGCGATAAACCAGGGTTCACTGTATTTACTACAGGAACTGAACAATTTTGAGTTGTAAATGTACATGTGTGTAACTAAATAGATCCTTTCCTAACCTGCTGTTTAACACCAGCAACATTGCTGATTAAAACTTATAAAAATTACATCTGTTTAGAAGCGCCCCTAGTGGTGGAAAAAATTAGTAGAATAGCCGTACCTTTATATAAGCCGCATGGTTCAAAACATATGAAAAAAGTAGCGGCTTATAGCCCAGAAAATACGGTGTATATTATATATTTATATATAAGATAGATAGATAGATAGATAGATAGATAGATAGATAGATAGATAGATAGATAGATAGATAGATAGATAGATAGATAGATAGATAGATAGATAGATAGATAGATAGATAGATAGATAGATAGATAGATAGATAGACAGACAGACAGATAGAAAAAACGACAGACAGACAAATGGATGATTGGATGTATATTTAGACAGACAGACAGAGAGAATGATGGATGGATGGAAGGACGGTCGGAAAGACATAGAGTTGAATGAATGAATGGATGGATGGATGGATGGACGGACGGACGGACGGACGGACAGTCAGTCAGTCAGACAGACAAACAGGCAGGCAGATAGACATACAGACAGAGATGAATGGATGGACGAACGGATGGATGGATGAATAGATAGAGAGACAGACAGACAGACAGACAGATAGATATTAGCTCTGGGCGGTATAGCGGTATTAACGTTAATAGCGGGATTGAGTTGCGCCACGATATGGATTTTGCAATACCGTGGATACGTGGCACTTTCATGAATTTACCTTTTATACACACATATTAACGCTTTAATACATTAAAATACATTTGTTTCGTTAGAACTTTTAATTACGACACAGATACGTTGCTAATCGAATACAGAAAGCGTAAGAAACTGAATTAATAGATCACCCGCGAGGCGCATGTATCGCGCATGCGCTGTGCCGCTCCGTGTCTGTAATGCGCCATTTTTTTAGAGCGGTGAGCGCGAGACCCATAAAACGCGCGCACAGGAAAATTCTGCTCGTTTTCTTTTGGTCAAAGTTTGTTTTCGTTTGTTAACCTTGGTTTCGCGCAACTTTAGATTCAGACACGCGCGCGCGACAGACAGACAGACAGACAGACAGACAGACAGACAGACAGAGAGAGAGAGAGAGAGAAAGCGAGACGCGTTCTGGCTCTGCTATCAATTGCTGGCTGGCTCGCTCTCTCTCTCTCTCTCTCTCTCTCTCTCTCTCTCTCTCTCTCTCTCTCTCTCGCTCTCTCTCTGTCTGTGTCTCTCTTTCTCTCGGTCTCTGTCTCTCTTTCTTTTTTTTTTTTACATTTTTATAAAATAACACTTTAATGATTTTTGTACTTTCACATGACCACATTTGTGCGTGCACTAAAGTACAATTTCAGAGTGTATGTCACTTTTATGTGATGGGTACTGTATGTAAATGAGTATATCGTAGTAAACATGAATTTTACATGTCCTGTTGACTAACTGATTGGCAAATGTATTTGCGAGCGACACAAAAGAAAAGACAGAATTTCAGATTCTCTGTGCATCTGAATTTCAAACGAGGACCGGGATTTTTTAAAGAGATTTGTAATTGGAAGTGTGTATTTTTTTAATTAGACTCATTGTAACGCTTAAAATGGTAGGTTGTAACTATTGTTTCAGCGTCGCTCCCCTCTGGGGACGGATCATCATGTAGAGCCGGTGTAAAGTGAGACACTTTGAGACAGTTAAAACTGAAAAGCACTCTTATTATTATTATTATTATTATTATTATTATTATTATTATTAAAGCAGTTTCTTGTTTTTTTGTTTTTGCTCTAGTCTTCATCCACTTCTCATTGCTATGCTTGTCCTCACCAACCACCGATTCGATTTTTCTCATTTTTGTTTCTCCCAGCCTCATTCGTCAGAGAGAGGAGAAAATAAATGAATAGAAAAGATTCAGGCCGGAGGTGCTGATGCTGGAGCGATTGTTGTGTCCAGGGCCGGACTTCTCCTGCTTTACCTGCTGTAATGGAGCAGATGCAACACGAGCGGATGACGGATGAACAATCGCACCTCTCTACTACAACTATAACACTGATTCTACAATGCCTTGTAATAGTTACCATGAGATGTTTCCCCACATCTAGTTATCAGCCTGGCATCACGCTTTAGTTTCCGTTGATCTAATCACGCTTGCCTCATGAGATCTCTTCAGTTGTACCGTTTGATCTGATTTAGTTCTAGCAACAAAAAAAAAATCATTCTAATCAAGTTCAAGTCTCCTGAGATCTCTTCACGTTTTAGTCTTGTTTAATAGAATCACACTTTAGTCACTTGAGATCTCTTCACATTTGCACCCTTTGATTCATTTGAAATTTCTTTTAAACAAGATCTCTGCGTGTTTTAGTCATGTTTAATCTAATCGAGTTTAAACCTCACAATCATCTCATGTTTTTGCGCAAAAAGCAATGCACGTGTGTCAGTGTGAGTGAGTGAGTGAGTGAGTCTCTCTCGAGAAGGGAGCAGAGCATCTTCAACGCATCACTCATTTATTAACGATGTTCACGTAAATCACAGGATTAATCGTCACACTACTAATAAGCAAACATGTTTTTTTAGATTTAAATTGTGTCAAGTGCCTAAAAACACAGGTAATACTAAACAATCCAGGTGTATTGGTTTGCACTCTTGACTTCAGGTCTTGAGTAACAGTGTTGGTGGAAGAGATGTGGGATAAATCCGATGACTTGATCCCCAATTTGCAAAACAAACACAACGATTGGGATTCGTGAGAGATGGAGAAAAAACACAAAAGCTGTCCAGTTCACAACATGGGAAAAAGAGAAAAGAAGATGGGGACAAACGAGCAAAAGACAAAGTGATGCAATCTCTTTTACAGTATTCATGTAACATGTTTCGTACGAGGACTTAATTGATGATTTCTCGATCATGAGTTCGATTCCCAGGAAAAGTAGGAATTTGTTGAATCGTCGATTTGGATAAATGACGCTTGTCGATTAATGACAACTGTTGCTTCTGGATAAATTGTCACTTTTCTGCTGTATGACTGTAAAGTAAAGTAGAATCTTTGTGTGATGATATTTTAGTCTCACAGGATCTCATCGCTTTTGGTCTCACAAGATTTTTTTAAAGCTATTTCATTACAAGATCTCTTCGCATTTTAGTCTCACACGATCTCTTCACTTTCGTACTCACCAGATCTCTGCACACTATTTTAATACAAGATCTCTTCACACTTTAGTCTCACAAGATCTCTTCACACTTTAGTCTCACAAGATCTCTTTACGCTATTTTATTACAAGTCTTCTAGAGATGTCAGACTACCAGTTTCTACACGTCAGAGGCTCTCACCTCTCTGTGTGCAGTGTGATCTTTGATGGCTCCACGTTAGGATTCTCCCACTCCATCTGAGGACAGTGCATGAAGTAGCAGAGCGTGTAAAGAGCCTCGGGCTCCCAGGTCACCCCGCTGGGGCCCGAGCGGCTCTGGTGGACCGGCGTTCCATTGCTGGGGTTCTTGATGTGTAGAGGCTGGAGGTGATGCATGGCTCGAGAGACCAGGTCACCTGCAGAAAAGTTCAGACGCGCAAATGAGACGCGTCAATCAAAGCAGATAAAAAAAAACAAGTCAAAAGCAAAGCGAGGCAGAAATGTCGTCACTGAAGCGCGAGACGCCAAGGAGAATAACTGATCTCGGTTCAGCTCAGAGCGAGTGGAATGCTGTGTAAACCGTCTAAATTATGTAAAACTACAGCCATGGGAAATGGAAAATGGAAATGGAAAATCTTTTTAAAAACAAAAAAAAAATATAAAAGGTGAAGTAAAAAAGGAGCGGATGGCGTTTAAACACAAGCAGGTTCTTATTTCAGCTTTCAACTAGGGCTTATTTTGTGCACATTTCTCTTGTTCTTATTCAGTCACGTACACACAGAACTAGACAGAAACATCGCCTCTCTTCTTTAAGCTCAGCAAGTTTGAGTAATGTATTATGAGTAATCTGATAGCTGCAGAAATCTAATGTATAGAAAGCTGCCGAAATCCAACACACGCGCATTTTCTCTCTTTCTCTGACACACACACACACACTATTGCGTTAAAGAAGCAGAAGCACGAGGATCCATATGCTACTTGTATCTTTATTGGTAGTAAGAACCAAACAGGGCAGAGCAGAATGGTGGTCAGGCAGAGCAGAGGGTCAGGGCTGGTGGCAAGGGTTCGAGAGATGAGGAGTCAGGCAAGGTTGGTACTAGAAAGCTGGTTCAGGAAACGCTCGGTGATGTTGCTAGGGCTAAACAAGACTTTGCATTGGTGATTCCCATAACACTTCCTTAAATAGGTAACAGTGATTATCAGCTGGGATGAAATCAGGCTTGAATGATTCTCTCTCTCTCTCTCTCTCTCTCACACACACACACACACACACTCTCTCTCTCTC